>JAUMHE010000080.1:388757-401793 GCA_032359235.1 Enteromius mattozi
ATTTTGCCACACATATCCCGCGGCGTCATGATGAAAATGCAATCGTAAGTGTCCTAACTGTTAGTCTAAATGCATTTCAGACAAATAACATTTAAATGATAATTTTGCTACTATTTCTGCTTGGACATGTTACACATATCAAATCAATTTGGGTTATACATTTTCATTTTAATTTTGCAACTTATACAGCATTCAAATTAGTATGCAATTTACATATTAAGATTACTGTTGTAAATGGCGAATAAAAATAATATTTTTTCATTTTCATTTTCCTTCTACACCAAACTTTGCACATGTGGGGTAATGGAAATGTAAATTTAAATAAGAAATACATTGCCATTTTGAATATTGCATTGTCATTTTGAATTTTGATACACATATGCTTTCATACAATACAGGTTGTACTGAAGAGAACTCGTGTCACACTGAAGGCAGTGTTTAATGCAATCAAATCATGAGTGAAGATCCATCTGATCCTTCAGACACGGCAAATCAAAAACCCTTTAAATGAGAAACAAATTGCCCAAGGGTGTCTCGGTGGCTGATGACGAATATATTCAGTACATTGTATTTTTTGAAAACAAATGCATTTTCACTGTGGCATGATTTCTGCACATCAAACTAGCGTTACAACATTGAACATTGCTCAGGTGTAGTGACTGCATGATTTCCTTTGCCAGACTGCTTATAGATCACGTTCACACAGCGGCAGAGTCCGCTGGTCAGTCCTGCAGCTGGGTCATCACACACGCTTCAGTAGTTTACAGGGGAGGACCACGTAAATGATAGAGACACAGACACAAGCCGTGCGTCATCTGAAGGTTTGGATCCAGTCACTGGTTTGAATGCTCCGCTCTTTACTGAGATAGAAATGCAGCCATTTATTTAAGATTTAACAGATGGATGCTGAATCCCTGACAGCTGAAAACTCATCTCTTTCAACAATACTTGACAGTATTCTAAATGAAACATTTATTTGAACAATGACTGAGACTTGGTATTTCAAGCACTTCCTGTGTCTGTTTGCCTCTTTTAGATGAATCCCTTTACGTACTAAATGTAAATGAACTGAATTTCTAACATAAACTGATTGAATTGGATTTATGCTGTGTCAAATGTGAGATGACAAATGTATTTCTGCACGTCGCCATCGTTGATACAGGTAATGGACACAAACACAACGATACAGACAGTATTCTAGTCTGGTAAGCTGCTGTGTGAACAGGACTTTCACACTAACGGTGTGAACGTAGCCATAGTAACATCTCAAGGTTTTTATATTTCAAACATCAGAATGTTGCGGCAATATCGTTCTCATTTGTCATTTCATTAAGATGCTAAATATATAAATCTAGAAAGCTGTTCTTTTATTTCTAGCGAACATTGTATTACAGTCTCACAACTTTAAAAATATACATTTTTAGAGCAATTAGAACATTTATAAAGAAACAAAAAACTAACAGCGAACATTATTTGAGAAACCACAAAGAAGAGAGAAAAATAAAGTGATAGAGTGTGCTTAATCATGAGTAGATATACCCGTATCTGATTTCAAAACACTAGATTTCTGTCCTTTTTCACAATGAAATGTCAAAGGGAAACCCACAATCACCAGAGGACTTTTATGATGTGTCATTAGCACCATCACTCTTTAAAAACACCAGGCCCAGGGTCGCGTGTGCTTTCATTCCCACATTAGTGTCTCTTCCCTCGGTAAGAACAGGCTGGAGTGTAATGCTAACGTGAACTAGCATATTGACCCCACACTGAAAGCCTGGCTGAAGGCTGCTTAATACATTCAGCTTGCCTGCTAGACTGAAAGTACGTGCACAGTTCATGAGCGTGAAACAAGACTTCATTACGGATTTAACAGTAGACTATTTCCTGTAGCATATTCACAGAACACTCGTAATATGGTAAATATATGTGTACTTTGTCTTTTTTCTTCCAGTAGTATTGGCTTGTTATAATACGGATTAAAAAGACATACGGATTAAAAAGACATACCCTGCAGAAAAAGGCTTGAGATTAGCATAACTAAAAGGTGCGTGGCATCACAAAGAAGTGATTTTTGATTGTCTCACTGTGCATTTTGGAACTGGCTAGCATGTGTTGTTCTACATTCTGAAATCACATTGAACAGTGGAGGAAAGAAGGTCAACAATTTACTAGCTATTCCACCATATCTGTGAGGTTAATTCGACTCTAGACCTTCCTGCGGTGTCCGTTCCAAACCTTACTGCTGTCTCTCGTGCTTAGAGCCTTGAGGTAAATGGGTGCTAGTCTTGATTCCTGGCTGGAGCTCGGGGGCGGACCAACGTCTCTTTCGGGCGCGGGGCCGCTGGCTTAGCAAACCGGAAGGAGAAGGCTGTCCTGCTGACAGAGGTGCGGGGTCAGGGGGCATCCTCTCGACCACCTCCATCGTGTCCTCTGATCGCGTGTGACTGCCTGAGTGAGGTGAAGCAGGTGTAGGAGTCAGTGCCAGACACACATCGCCGGTGCTGAGCTGACGGCACTGCAAGCCGTACAGCTGCGCGCTCCGCTGGGGACTGCAAGAAGACCAGCCTCGGTCCCGCACGAAGAACGGGTACTCCGCCAAGACTGTGAGCAGCTCCTGCCGGAACAATAGCAACATACATTTCGGTAAGGCTGAGAAAACACCCATGATGACGCTTCACACAGAAGGATTCGCACTCTTAAATTAAGAGTTCATATTTTGTGCACTGCATTTGAAAAACACTTCAGAACACACGGTTAGCTCCTTTGTAGGAAAACTGAATTTGTTCACAATGAATTTCTTTTTGAGCTATCAAAGCTATGCCAAAACCATAGCTCACACCAAAATGAATGTGGTAATATGTCAAAGGATAGAGGCTGTCAGTTCATAAAGTTACCTTCCCAATTCCTCTGTCAAAATTATACCCCAGCATTCGAGTTGCAACATAACTTTTAATGCCTTAATAGTAGCTGTTGATCTAACGTATTATTAACATATTATGACAATATATTAAGCAAAACATCTACTATGTTCTATAATGTGAACAATACAGGAGATAAGGAGCAATGCATACGCCTTCCATTAGGGGGAACGACGTCTGGTTTCATGCCAGTGTCATTCAAACCTCCACAGGGTGCACACAGAGACATTACAGCACAGAGCAGATCATATTCTACACTTAATGCTGTATTTCAAACATTGCCAATGATTAGCTAGAAGATATGTCATAAATAGCACTGATGAGCAGAAGAAATAACACCTGTGCTATGCGATGAGCCATTTGAGATGCTCTCCTGTTTCGGTGGAAATTATGTCAACACACTAAATAACTGCACATTTCAAAGTACGTCTGTGGGACTTTAAGTAACCTTTTCAGGTGTATTTATTAGTATCCTCTTCTTTTCCTTTTTTTGGTAATTATTTAGGCCATTTCAACATGCTCAAAAATGTCAAAAATCTAGTTTTTATCAGTTGTTCAATGTTTCAAAGCTGACTGTCATAGGCCTTGCCCACAATAATGTTTTCATTTGAAAATGCATCCTTTTCTCTTTGTTTTGGCCTTCTGTCCACACCGAGAAGCCATTTTTCAAGGAAAAGGCTCTCCAAAGATGATAAATTTGAAAACGGAGGCTTTTGAAAACAACGATACAATGAATGTTTATTCATGTGACATATACCAATAGACATCTATGTTTATACTGGTTCCATGCCTGTTATGTGCTATTCACTTTCACACTATTGCTATAGATTTACTCTAGATTTTACTCAGTACACTTTTCATATCACAGTCCTGGTTCCCCAAAATTTACTTGCAATTGCTGTTTTTTTTGGCTAAACATGAGTGCAGTTGCATTTTAGGTTACACATGCAATTGTAAAGAGTGCAAACTGGACGCATCAGTGAATGGTGAGATATTTTCATCAATGAAATGATCCTGCCAGAAGAATTGCATGAAAACATACTATATCATGTCTATTCTGCCTGTATCATCTCAGTGAGCTTTTTTGTTTTTGACCTTTCAGTGTGGATAAGAATCTTTTGGAAAACGATTGAAAATGCTAATGTGGACGGAGAGCATTTTAAAACAAAAATATGGATATGGATTAATGTAGACATAGCCATAGTTTAGTGCCAGTTGTGTTAGTGTAACTGATTGTATTTTATTTTATCCTTCCTTATATTGTGTAGAACAGCATTAATAAAAAAATATACTTTAGTACATTGGCCTCGACTTAACCCAAGGTTGCAGTATATTTTGATTTCCATGCATGCTTCTTGTGCTAAACCAAAGACTATAGAATACCCAAGACATGTCACTCGTATAGTTTTGAATGGGGGAAAATGCAACGCTTAACATGGTTGATCAATCACAGGAAGCCCCACCTTCTGAATAAAATTTTGTAATGTCAACACGTCAGCTCATCTGCCATTATTAGTTCCGGTTGCTATAGAGAGATTTAGCATTCTAGAGATGTGTGCCTTGGACTGCGCATGCATACTGACTGATCTCACCTGAGAAATAATAAACACTATTTGAGCAAAAGAAACAACATTTATTACACAGTTGTTGTCAGATTTCATTAGTGATTTCAAATATAAAATTTAATGGTAAGCTTAGTGAACAGTTTGGGAGAATTTGATGCTTCCCCATTCAAAGAGATAGGAGTTGCACTTGGATGCCCGAGAGCCGTTTCAAAGATGGCCGCCGAGTGACATGACTTGTCTTAAAGAGACTTTGGCTAAACTCACCTGAGTGTTGCGGTCTGTGAGCAAAACCTGCAAGTGGTTGAAGCCGTACGTGGGTCCGGGTGAGATTAAAAGAATAGTGCAGGTGCTCAGGTGAAACTCAGGCAAGGTGTCAGCACTGCGCACAAAATCCTCTGTCTTCAGCTCCTCCACCCTCTTCAGATGACCGCCAGCCAGCTCAATCAGGGAACCTTTGGCAAAATGAGGTAGGACTGCAGAAGGGGGTGGGTCAGGGCCGGTGAGCACAGCCACGGGAGCATGGTAGGACCCTGCCGAAGGATCCAATTCTGTCTCCGCTCCATGGCTGTTGTGTTGGCTTTGCAGGAAGTGCTGGGACTTCCTCGGAGAGCAGGACACAGAAGGACTAAGCTGTGGGTACTTTTGAGAGTTATGGTGGGCAGATTGGCAAAGGGACCCCACAGCATAGTAGATCTGAGCCCCAGCCTGAGAGGCACTACCACCGAAATGGTCCTGAGAAGTGACTGCCCTTCCTGTCTTTGTGTCTGGCGAGGGGGGTATTGGCGTTCTGGGTGTTCCCCGAGGGTCCCTGTCCCACGGTGAGGAATGTGCACTTGTGCTCTCTCGTGGCAGAAGGCCTCTTCCGGTGGTCTGTCTTGTCGTGTTCTCCTGTCTTCTCCTGCCATTGGCGTGCAAACCTTCTAACCGGGTCACATTATTGTTCCCACGCTCATCGCAAGAGGGCATCCTTCTGCTAGGCCCAGACCCGCTATCTGTGCCTTCAACACCATTGGGCCGTCTGCCTTGGTACCTGAGTCTGCTGTCTGGGAGAATGTCGTGGGGATAAACCGGAGGCTGTGGAAAGAGGTGAGGGGAGAAGAGAGACGAACTATAGTCTCGTCGACCCGAGCCGTAGGACCACATTTCTCTGGATTCGCCAGCATAGACACTTTTGAACATGGGCACGGATATTAGCGGTTGCACACTTATTGGAGGCATGTCGTTGCTCAGCCAGCGAGAGTGATGGGCAGCGATGTGCTCCAGTCCTCCGTCCACACCCCGTCCACAAAATGCTTCTCTCCAGGATGCCGAAGCGGACCCTCGCCTCTCTCCCACCTGGACCGGCAGGTATGAGGGATGCACCGAGGGAGTATAGGACACCTGCCAAGGCAAGGACAGAGGAAGGGCTGGCAGCGTAGGCGGAGGCAGTGGTAGAAGATCCCCGCTCTCTCTGTGACCCTCCGTGGAGTGGTGCTGCCTTCGGCTTCGAAAAGGGGCAGGGGGTTTGAAGTCATCCTCTGGGGCTGGCTGATCTGACGAGCCCTGTCGGGAGTCCCGCTTTTTGGGGGGGAGACACTCCTTGCTGCGGTCTGGGCTTGGATTCATGGGACAATCCCCCGGGCCTTCTGGGCCACTCTAGGTTACATGGGCTGGGAAGAACAAAGGGCTAGGAGAAAGACATGTTCTTCTGCTGATCAGCATCACGCACACCACGTGTCACACACGGCCACGTTCAGAACTCCCGCTCACCTAAGAGAGAAAGGGGAAAAAAACAAAACAAAGCAAAAAAAAAAAATTATATATATGTATTCATATATATAAATATATATATATATATATATATATAGAGAGAGAGAGAGAGAGAGAGAAAGAGAGATATATATAAAATATTAAGTAACTAAATGAAAATAGTACTGACCTCTTGCAGTAGTCCTAAACAGTATACTTGATTCACAGATCAAACTTATTTCTGAATGTCACTGGAGTACCTAAGCAGATTAACCATAGATTTAGTTCATCAAACAATTTAAAGAGTGTCCATACACTTTCAGGGGCCACTACATACTGTATGATTACCTTCTTTTTCTTCTTCTTTTTTTTTTTGCATGTTGTATTCTTATATTACATTTAATTTGCATTTATTTGTATATTTACATTCCATCCAGCGTTTAGTGTTACACAATTTGAAATCTCTGTATGTGCTGTACATGTGGCAGAACTGACAATAAAGCAGACTTTGTCTATGACTTGCAGACCTGAACATCTGAAAGCTTTATACTGGGAGAAATAAATTGTCCAAATGTTCTAAATATAACTTCCACATGATTAACACCATATTGCTGTTGTGCTAGCAACAAACACACAAAAACATATACTGATAGACAAACACTCAAGATTTTCTCACCCACACACATACAAGTATGGCCAGTTCTTAAATAGATTGCTTCTGTTTAATAAGCTGTTATTGGAGTCTCCGGACTAATTCCAGAACTTGCTGTAGTTACTAGGAAAGTTACCTAACGATTAAAGATCACTAATGCAGAGACATTTAAAACACACACACACACAAAAGAAGACTGAAAGGTTTAAAACAGTGAAACCTGCTTGTTTCATTCACACCTTCTGTGGGGAACTTTCTCTAATGTCAATCCAGCACTCTAAATTAGACACTTATATTTGACCGCACTACACTGCCAGCACATCTGGTCTCTTTCTCAACGCCTCTGTCTACCACACTGTCTGCATGGATTGAACCCAATACCCTGCTGTTGTCTCCATGGAAACTGAGTCCATACATGTACAGTGACCAAAGAGATCTGAGAGGGTTATACAGGAATTGTATCAGGAAATGTAGGCCGACAAACTGTTCACATGACAAACTGTACTCATCACAGAGGAACAAGCTGCTAAAACAACTTCAAGCAAAGTTAGACATTTCTGATTATTCTCAAAGTTCCTTCTATTTATGTGAACTAAAGTGCTAGTGCGAATTTGTGAAGAACATATTACAAATATGTAGGGAGCTGAGCATTATAGCATCATAAAAACACAATATGTTTTGTCAAGCGTGTCCAAATGCTTCATTATTTCTAAATGTCTTTACACACTGTTTTTGCATATCACAAGTCACATGCTGTAGTTTGCAAACTGTACATAATGCTAATCAATACTGCATAAAATAGATTTCCTTGATGCAATACATGACTCAACTAAGAGTAAGCATAATCGTGTTATTTCCATGAATGAATGAATGAATGATTGGTCATATTTCATTCTAAACAGAAATGGAAATTTTGCAAAATATAAAAGCTATCTTGATCACAAATACAATTTAAAAGTGGCATACCTCCTGACAGCTGTAAACATGCCACAATTATCTCTGCACATCTTGTTTTTGACCATTTTGAAAGTACAAGTATATTCTACACCGAATACAATGATTCCTATGCTTACCCCTAATCATTTTTACAGTCCTGCTTGTTGTGACCAATTAAATCAATCTATCATAATGTTTCTGAATCATGTACTGCAGATTTATACATTTAGATAAAGCCTAGGGATTCTGTCATAAAATGTTTAAAAAATCACAGCAGAAAAAAACAAACTCTGACAGAATCAATCTAACAAACACAACTAGGTGCATTCCGGGTTGATTTAATTATTTTAAAAGTATGTTCATTCACACCAGCTTCTATTTTTAAATGCTAAATCAAGTTCTAGTGCAAATACTATGTGCCATACACACTAGTGGAAAAGCATCTTCGATGATTATTACAAAAAACAGCAAAACACACTACATCATTGCAGAGTAACCTATGTTCTTTCAGTATAAGTAAAAATAACACGGATTAATGAAAAATATATTCTTGTTTTCTGACTTCCAGGCATGTCTCAAGCACACACAGAGCAAACCGTTTTAATGAATCTGATTGAGATCAAAATGAAAAGCACTGCTGACCTGATGCGACTAACCTTGATGGGGTGTGCTGAGCAGATGTCCATGTGACGCCACTTACTCCAGCAGTCCATCACACCTGCAGCTCTTCTACACACACACACACACACAGACAGACACACCAGTAAGGCAATGGTGTGTGCAAATCTACGGGCAAAATGTGGTGTCACACCATGTCGAAAGGCTGTGAGGCTGACTGTGAAAAAGTGTGAGAGTTTGTGCGTGTGTGTGCATGTACACAAGGCTGAGGAAATGAGTAATATCGTGCAGTGTGAGGCATGTCTGCTGTGCAACAACACACAGGCAGACCAGTTGCTGCTGTCGCCCACTCGCCTTACTCACTGTGAAAGGGATAAACACACACACATGCAGTAACAGACGGGTAATTACACACACTCCCACTCATGCTATCGCTCTCAAACACACACTCTCAGCTCTGAGCATATGCATTTACATACGTGATAAGCATGTAGATAGATAGCGATATATATTCTGGTTTCAAACTCATTATTACACTGTAAACAATTTACAGGATTTTAGATGAAAGGAAGAAAATAGTTTTATCAAGTCTTGTGGTGAGATAAAAAATATCTAGATTTATTGCTTTGCATTGTGGAATAATCATGAACGTTATAGTGTCCACTCTGACAGAGCATTTGGGCATATTTAACTTTTAATTTTTTTATTTTGTCTTTTCAGTTTTTTTTTATCTTACATAGTGATTGTCTCTAACAAGGTGTGCAATGGTAAAGCATCTCTTCCGTGTTCATTTCAAACTACATTAATTAGAGTTTGTGTATTAAGCAGCCAAAACAAGACATGAGAGACATTTTGTTGTGCTTGGTTTCTGTGGAATCATGCTGGCTAACCTCATATACACTGAGAACTGCACCATCTGCCATTCGCGGTTCAATCCGAATGTCATAAAGCGACAAGATACTTTTTGTTCGCAAAGAAAATAAAAGTAACTGACTCCTCTTTGTCTCTCCATTTTGGAGAATATCCGCTGCACACCAAATCAAAGCGTAAATACATCTAGAAACGTATTGTGGCTGACAGAAGAGCATATGTAGTTTGCATCCTGTGGATATTCTCCAAAATGGCACAACGGTGATGCTGTGAGACACAGAGAAGACAAATGATTGAATAAAGGTATTATTTTTATTTTCTTTGCGTACAAAAAGTATTCTGGTCACTTTATAACATTCAGATTGACCCACTGATGGCAGTTGGACTATTCTGACGATGTCTTTCATACTTTTCTGGACCTTGACAGCAGTGGCGGGGCTTGGCAAGCTAAAGCCCCATCAGAAACTTGCTTAGCTCCAGCACAGCCCCCCCAAGGATTTCCAACAGATTTTTTTGTTTTTAGTTTTTGGTATCACTCTCATTAACATTAACAAAAATAACCATTAAAACCCTTAAAAAAATTCCCTAATATGCGGCTTATAAACAACTGATATTAATGGGGGAGGGATCAAGAAACTCAAGCAGGAAACCTCATAAAACCTCATAGCGAAAGTAAAAACAAAAAAAGCTAAAGTATACCGCTGCATTAACGATGCATATTCTCTCAGAGACAATAATCCATTGTATAAATTAATAGAAAAAATCTTTTTAAAAACATTCAATAAAGACTTAGCTAATAACCTATTTTACTGTCCTCACAGCGCGTCATTTTATCAATAAATGTAATCGAATAATAATAACAGGCCTAACAGAATGTAACAGGCCTAGAATAATTGGAAATGCTAAATTTTTTGATGCGTATCTCTGGCTATCATCGACACATGATACCTTGCAAATCGGCGCTTGTGCCCATCTAGAAATAGTTTTATGAATTTAAAAAAAAATAAATAAATAAAAATATATATATATATATATATATATATAGTTTTCCTATATTCGTTCATAAATTGTATTACTAATTATTAAGTCTAAATTGACTTTCTCTCAATTTAATTAGTTTTTAAATGTAAGGATCACCTAAGCCTCTTTTTAGGCCCCATGTGGAAATTGTTTATACACTTTAGAACCTCACAGAGTTTAATCTGACCCCATTTTAATTAGTTGTATTATTATCATCAGATAAGGCCAGTCATTACAACTGAAGGTGTGCCTTTAGCCCCACTGTATCCTAATAATTGACCATCAACAATATCAGCTAATGTAGAAGGCAAAGCTAGTTTCAAATGTAATAGCAAATATACACCAGATAAAAAAAAACAACAGAATCAAATAAACTTAAAAAAACCCCACTGAAACACAGAACACAAGAGATATCAACTGAAATTCAATTCAAATATATATCATGCCATCAAACTGTTCTCTAATAAAGCAGTTTTTTGTTTAGACCAATTATATATAACATGCAGAATCATTTAGTCTGCTGATATGTATGTTTTAACATATTATAACACTTTCGGTCAAAACGTGAACTCTCAAATGTTATTACAGTCATTTTATAGTTTATGGTATTACAGTAGATACTGTATAACTACTAATAATAATTATTATTGTACCTTAGAATCCCCCCCTTGCTCAACAGTCTCACCTCAATCGTGGTATTGAAGATGGAGAGAGTGTCGGTTATTCACCTGGGACTCCAACCCGCGACCTTTGGATTACAAGTCCAACTCCCTATCCATTAGGCCACGACTGCCCCTTTAACACATTCTGTTGACTATACAGTAAGTAACATTGCACCTACATACTCTACTCAGATACAAAGCAGATAGTATAGCCTACTAATAGTCTAATGATTGTTTGTTTGCTATGTACGTGTAACATTACTTATTGTCAACAGAATGTTCAAAAGGGTCCATAAAAATAAAGTGTTACCAAGAACAAATCCTGAAAATTACTACAGTCTCTTACATAGTTTTATGAAAACCTCACTAATTGCGTAATCTGAGAGACTATATAAAAGGCTATTTTGGTGAGCTGACCTTTTAGTGCAAGAAGAAAGAAAAAGGCCCAGACAGGTCTGCAATAATCTGTAAATACTGTAATGCAGTCACAGCTAGTCACTGTAATCCTACAACATCACACTATTACAGCACTGTCATTTCCTCTTTCTGTTCACTGCACACAGTGCTCATTAATTGTAATGAACTACATCTGTGAAAATGAATGAGTAAGGAATCAACTAAATTCACACAAAAAATTTTTACAGCAGTAACATGAGTGGGAGATATGAAGCTACAGAGTGAGAAAGAGTGTAAGAGTTTGAAGGTAGAAAAAAAAGAGCAGGGCAGAATAAGAAAGAGACGGGAGTAGGAGAGAAAATGATAAAGAAGCCTCATCCTACACAAACCCTCTATCTCTGAGAGCCTGTGGTGTCACAGAAACCTCTGAGTCAAACCAAAACTGTACACTACATCTCTCTTTCTCACCACACACACACACACATACACACATACACCACTCCTGTCCAGCAGATGCAGTGTCAGCGTTCTCTTTGAAGATGAGAACACTGGCACACTCTTTAAATAGATACTTGTTTGGATGGGACTAGATTGAATTTCAATCATTGAAACAGAACTGCTGTGTTGCTTTTGATTACAATTAGTTGCAAACTGTTTAAACAAGTGATGTTATTTGGAATAAATCATTTATGACCTTATGACCTTTGTATATTTACAAAAGAAAGGAAGAAAATAATAGAATCATTTCTTTGTCATGTAGAAACCTAGGTTCATCTTTAATGTCATCCCTTGGTTCATGCATTTCCTTCTGAATCTGGGACATACTGAATCTGATGTGCAAGATGACTTTTGGTCCAATACAATATCTGAAAAACTTAAAAGTATAATGTTGTTAAGGAAGCCTTTTCTGTGTGAATGTTTCGTATTCTACCAAAATAAATGAGGATACATTTTTCATTGCATGTTCCCCACTAGTGTTCAGGATAGCATATTATTAATAAGTAAAGTCATGTCTTATTAGCTGAAATGTTTAGTGGCGCAGCTACATTTCTGTGTGGTGTGTGAATCATTTTTCCTGTGTGCAGCACTTCTTTGGGCTGATCGTGTTTCTGAGCTCTGAAATCTTTATGATGCAGCAGAACTCTCCGGAAGACCAGTGGAGGTGAAGGTGAGGAGGAGAAGCTGTACTTTCTGACCCAAAGCGTGTACCTGCTCCACAACACTCACACAATGCAGAAATATTAACCACAATTAACATTTTTTAAAATCAAAATAAAGCTTATTATTAGCAAAAAGGTTCACAAGGTCGATTCTGAATGAGAGATCAATACCAACAATATGTTTGTGAGCACATGGATATTGTTCTGTTTTGTTGTTTCCAGTATGCTGAAGCATGAGCTCTTGAAGCTCCGCCTTCTTCTGAAAGTGGCCATTTTTAGAAGCTATAAAAAATTATCTGTGAGGTATTTTGAGCTAAAACTTCACATACACACTCTAGGGACACCAGAGACTTATTTTACATCTTGTAAAAGCTGTATAATAGGTCCCCTTTAAGTTACATTCACATTATGCAACCCCCCCCCCCCATCCGAGAGTTGTCCCCCCCTAAAATCATAATGAAAAAAAATCTCACTGTCTATTGTGAAAAATACATGTACGTATACCTAAAAA
>JAUMHE010000080.1:425309-438365 GCA_032359235.1 Enteromius mattozi
CTGTTCTTTTTAGCCTTTTATTTATAAAAGTATCCAGAACAAAATGTCACAGGTTCCAAAAATATTAGGCAGCAAAATACTGCAATAAATCATTATATAAGAATGATTTCTGAAGGATGTTATGCGTTTGAAAACTGGAGTAATAGCTGATGAAAATTCTGATTTGCATCACTGAATTAAATTATATTTTAAAGTATATTAATTAACCTCTGAGAAGAGTGAAAACATCTCACATGACCGCTACTAAATATCTGAACATCACTAAATGAATGCACATTTACGGACCTTCTTCTGTTTGTTCTCCAAAATATAAACATGGTCTGTAAGCGTAAATATTAATTTTGTCTAACGTTAGGCAAAGGCATTCTGGAACAGGTCCCGCGCAACTGCGCAGAGCTAACGCGGGTTTGGCGGGTGCTCATTTCATACTTTTTTCAGCTTATTTAATGTATTAATTAAACACTGTATTTAATGTATAAGGTACATGCACAACAAACTGGTAATGTCATAGTGGTATGGTGTACTGTAATCGAACGTAGCCTGTGGAAATGTAGACAGCACGCAGTGTTAATCAAAGATCTTCATAGTTAGAAAACAATAGCCTTTGCAGATTTGACTGTAGATCCAAAGCCACGTCTTCAACGCTCCTGATGTCCTTAAACTTTCTGTTACAATTCTGAGTGAGAACCGCTTCAGACGACTCAACGCGTGCTGCAGGGAACTGAACGAATCCTTCAAAATGATTCGCGAACCAATTCACTGGTTTGCCAACTGGTTTGATCAAGCTTTTGAACAGAATTGACTCAATAGAATGAATCATTTGCGAAATGAAGTTTTTCGGGAGTTTCGGGAGGAGCGCTGGTCGATTAATCACGGCTGGCTCCGCATCACCTAATCAATCTCCTCATTTCACCTGCCCAATCAAATCCCTTTCTACTCACTATAAATAGCCCCGTTCTCTTTCCTTCTGCACCTCGCCTTTTGTGCATTCTTCGGAATCGCACGACCAAAGACACATCCTACAAACTCCTCGTCTTACTTCGACTCGCCTGCCTACCTCCGCGAGGACCAGATTCCTCAGCCTGCCTTCCAACAACCTGCTACCGCTCAAGCTCAACCCTCAGCCCGTCTGAGCCTCCACGAGAGCCCGCAGCTTCCTATTCGAGGCCATGCCTGCGCGCTTTTAGATCTCATTCACCTCGCCATCCGCCAAAGCAATCCAAGGGAAAGAATTCACATTACTCACCACTCGCCGGCCCTCCGCCAATTTCCTCAGCCCCAGAAGCAAAACAAAGCCCAGCGTTGCAACTTCTCAATCGCAAGTAACAAGGTTGTGGCTGGCCCCGCCAGATGACGTCATACGCAAGCCGCGTATCCATGACGCCAGCACGGCATTTCCTTTCACTTCTCCACGGTCACGTAACGTATTTTATGCACCCATTCACCCATTTTTAGGTTCATTGATTTATTTAGCCATTGATTTATTTAGCCAAGGGTTCCTGTCGTCAGAAACAGAACATATATTATTTACTGACTGGAACTGTTTAACTAATTCCCCGCCCCGTCCCGCCTCTGCAGGCTCTCACCCCTACCTCCGCAGAGGTTTTCTCTACCATTCTGCCTCCGCACAGGCTTTTCTCCGTCCAACCTCTGCAGAGGTTCTCTATCTTAAGATTCCCCCCTTCACACCTCCACAGAGGTTCTTTATCTCAAGCTCCCCCCTTCATGCCTCCGCAGAGGTTCTTTGTCTCAAGCTTCCCCCTTCATGCCTCCGCAGAGGTACCTTGTCTCAAGCTTCCCCCCTTCACGCCTCCGCAGAGGTACTTTATCTTAAAAGCTATCCTTCGTCCCTCCCCACCTCCGCAGAGGTCCCCCATCTCAAAGCTACCCCACCTCTTCCTCCCCTCATGCCTCCGCAGAGGTCTTAGCCACAGATGGTCAATGCACCTTGACCAGTACCCAGCATAAATCGATAATCGAATAAACACGCTGATATACACGCTGAGAAAACTCTCCAAACCTCCCCAGCGTGACCTCCTGCAACCTTGAGTCCAAGCGCTTCCAACACATGTGCATTGCCCACAAACAAAGAATGTGTGCGTATGCATTCTTAAAAGGGACAATAATTTCACTCATTGCTATTAGAGCAAATAAGTAGGTTTAGAAATAATTTCTTATGTGTATTCTATACGTTGTGGTGTTTATGATAGTGGGTTATCAAGAATATATGCATAGCTATAGGGTAAATGAAGTCTAAGTGTTACTCTATGTATGAATTATAGGCATGTTTGATATCTAATGGAAGCTTGAAATACCGGTAACTCCATGGTGGGAATGAATATCCGATAATGCAGATCCGACAGAAGTTATAAACCTTATAAACTTATCCACCAAACTTCTGAAACACCCCCTCGTGGTGCGGAACAAAGTTCACAGGTTAAAACATGGAACCAAGGAACTTTACCTCAGGAGAAAGAAAAATGTGAGAGGAAAAGTGCATCTTCTTCTAAAAGATCATCATCTTCAGCATCAAGAGGGAAACGGCAAACAGGCGGAGAAAACGCAGAAAAGCCGCGAACCCGCCGCCAACCAGAAGTGCTGGGATTCCCTCCGACGAGCAATCAGCTGCCTTCTCAGCTCAGAGCGGTAACACAAATACCTCCTTTCTCGCTGAATGGTGCAACTGAAAGTTAACGATAAGCTAAACCTCTGCTTGGTGAATTCCCTCTGGTCATGATTCTAGAACTAGTAGCAAGTACTTTGACCTTTTAGTGAAACAATTGCTTTTCATCCTCAGAACCGTGTGTGAATGTGAATGTGTGTGTGAGTATTTGTGTTTCATTATTAAGAATCGTTGTCCTGTGTATTGTGTTTTGTAAAGCCAAATTTTGCCCAGATCTTAAAGCTACCCGGCTCTTAAGCAGGAAGAAAACACTAGAGTTTTGTATTAGTTCGATGGCCACGAATTAAGGCAAAACTGGTAAAATACACTAAATTGTGCTAAACGCTGGACGGATTGGTCAATAGAGTGTATTCCTCATTTCAAATCAGGATAATCATATCAACTTGAATCCTTGAGATTCATTTACCTAGATAAAACAAACAAGCTAATTAAAATAAAAGTAAACTACTCTATTATTTGTTTCACTTGCTTCCCTTTTGAATATAAATAAAAATGAAATGGAAAATAAACAAATATGTTTCATTTTATTTGAGTTTAATTAAAAGGAATGATGAACATGGACACGAACAAGGAGCTTTTCAGAACATAGAAATACAGTTAGAAATAGGCTTATAATTTTGCAGTGAAACAAAATAATATTAAACGTTGATTTCTCAAGTGGTCAAACAGAAAAGCATTTGGCCTAATACTGCTTCAGCGCATGCGTTAACCTTTTTTTCTTTCAGCAATGTAGAAAAAACAAGTACAACTTAGCTTCCATCTGTGTCATGCTCTTCAGACATTTTGCCTCGGTGTGGGCCTTTAGCCTATAGTTCCGTGCATGAACCACGCGAGAATTAGCTTCCGAACTTGTACCTGTAAATTGTTTTTACTTTATTTTAGTCGTACTTCTTGCTTTTGTGCAGTAGATAAATAACAGAATATTTGTTTTTATTAAATTAATTTTAAGATAATTCCATTTTGCAGGAGTCCCGCGAATAATTATATTCTACCACAACCCACACTAACATGAGGACCTTACTGCCCACACCCGCATTCACCCATCAAATCGTGTCCCGTGGTACTCCCGCAGGGGTGCAGGTCTCTTCTTATTTACCTACGAGTAGGTACTGTGAAGGTAGTTACAAAATAGGTATGTTGTAAATTCTGTGTAATCACGCTGTACATTGCGGGCTGTAATTTAAAGTGTTACCCACATTTTCCCTGTGTGTTAACATCAGTAATGATGACTGTCGCATGACTGACATGACTATTTTGCCCCGCCCTCAAACATATGATTTGATTATCAGTCGACTATTGGCAAGATTCTAAAATTCCGATTTGACTGTGAAAACCCTTAGTCTCGGACACCCCAAATAATTACTTAAGGAATCAATTTTGTTTGTGCGTTGTAATCAAAATATTCAGAAACCATACGACTGTGGGGAAAAGAAGCAAATCCAAGGCTTTTTTCTGCATTCTTCATCTCCATCTCGATCAGAGAGTGACCAATTGCTCACCGCTAGCTGCAAAGCCCATGCTGACTGATGCAATCGGTCCAAATTCAAATGTTGCCACTTGAAGAAACGACAGGTTTTACGCGGGAAAATCAAATGCTCATTGGCTCTTTCCTGTGATGTCACAAGTAGCGACATGCCGTGTTTCAGGTGTTTTTGAATGATGCGTATGTGACTTCAGGGAGAGGATATGGATAATAATTTGGATAATATTTTCAGTGATTGACAAATTAAGTTCTGCTCTTCACCTCATACAAACCTACTATATACTGCCAGAGAGGACTGCAACTGCAGCATCGTTTCAGTACTGATTTTGACATTTTAGCAATAAATAAATGGTTGTAATTACATTCATGTTTTTCTTATACTGTACAGAGATATGGTTTGGTTTGAGTTATGGTTAGTTTTAGAGGTAGCATTAGGATTAGAGACTATAAAACATTTTCATGCTATACTGTTACTAAAATGGTAATTTTCCTGCAAATTTCGGTCACTTACATTTTATATATTTTTATATTTACTATAAAATGGGGTTTAGGTTTGGGGGTAGGTTAAGGGGTGTGTTCATTTACTTGGAGGGCTATATGAACATGCTTAATAAAAATAAAAAAAATAGTTCTCACATTAATTGATAGACTGGTAATTCCTCACTGGAGAGCAAAGTCATAAGTCTTGGACACTGGGCTTGTCAACATCTGCACCCTCATGGACTCGTAACGCAGTTCAACAGCTGTGGTTTAGTATAGGGACCCCTAGTGTCAGACATTTAAAACCACAGTGGAATAACTGGCTGAAAAGGAATGTCTCAGTTACATATGGTAACCTTCTTTCCCTGATGGTCTCCGTCAGAAGCAGTTCAGAGCTGTGGTGTAAGACGCTATCACACGTAACTGCAATGTTTTCAACTGCTCTTTGTTAAATATTATTACTCTCATGGTAAATCATTTGAATTGTTAAAAATGAGTTGTCTGAACTTCAATATTTGCATAGTTTATAGGTGTCACCTTTATCTATCCCTGTATATTTCTGTGCTACTATTTCATATTCTATGTTGTGTATGTGTTTGAATATCTATAGGCTTTCAACAACTTGTTTTTCTCGTTTTCTTTCAGCTTGTTATCAGAGTGACATTTGTGTGCTTGCTGGAGGAGCCATCTGGAAGCTGCCCACACACATGTGAGAGCCGCTCTGAGCTCTGCTTCTGACTCACACACACACACTCAGACGCACTGCCCACACATTTGCACACACTGCAAATATTTTAGCCCCAGTGGCTTCCAGAAACAGCTAATATTTGACATTTAACGTGAGTATATGTGTGTGAAGACAGTCATCGTTTCTCTGTCACAAGTAGCTTAAAACAAACCTCACAGTGATACATGCACTTGCTGACTGAACCTACACACACCATTAGATGGACTACTGCAGTCAGACAGATAGAGAGACAACTAAACCCAGCGATCTGATAGACAGCAGCATGCATCAGTCTAAAACACACATGCAGATCACAGTAACAGAACACTTATCATATGTAAGGAAGCATCAGGCTGTAGGATATTCAGAATTCGCAGTGTTTGCTTAGCCCAAAATGTATTAGTAACGTGCTGTTATGAAATCAATCATAAAGATCAGTGACTGTACAGTAAAAGAAAAGGGACGGCCCCGTGTGCTGCGCATTTCAAAACTGAAATAAAAGTAAATGCACCCACACATGTGGTTTTATGCTGCTGAAAAACTTTTTGTGAACTGCATATTGGCTCAATATAAAATGGCTCAGAAAGAACATGGTAAGATGAAGATAATGAGAAAACAGTGTTTGATAATGCAATTTTGCCACTTTACTAAGAGTTACAACAACTAAATATAATTTCTAATCTCTTAAATTCAGCACAAACTGAAAATTGTTATTGTCAAAATATATTCATCAGATTACACAACTTTTAAGCCTATTTTCATTACTTTCATTCCATTTAAAAAGGACATTTCATTCTCTTCTTACTACTTCTAAAGCTCTGTTTGTTTATGTCAGTGCACTTGTGAAATCCCCATCAGACACAAGATATTTCCTGCCTTACCGCAAGCTTTTCTTTTGCTTGTGTGATTCATTCATGTTCTTTCATTTTTGATTGTAAGAATTAGTGTAACATTCATGACAACTGGAGGAGATGCTGTGGTGTTTGTGCTACTGTGTGCCATACTCTGTAATAAAACTTGTGTAAAAAATGTAATACTTTTTTGAATTTTTTAACTAATAACACAATTAGTTAAATAGATTGTAAGGGTTAAAAGAGAATTTCCATCAAGGTCAACTGAATTTAACTAATAACAATAAGTACACTTGTGCTAATATTAAGTGTTAGCCAGATGTCTCTTAACACAGTTGGTGTGCCCTATGCCCCATCTCAACAAAATTTTAGTCTGTCCCTAACCTGATGCAGAAATGTGGTAACAAGCATACAGCATAATCTACTAGAATTAAAGTTCAAAGTAAAGTTCAGGATTACAGTAACAGGAAGGGGTCATCTTCAGTGCACTTAGTTTTGTCGTGGCCACGACATATTAACTTGTGGGAACTAACTGAAGAAGAAGAATTGACAGAGCAGCTGTCAAGTGTTAGACAGTGTTCTAGGTTATTACATGTGGGGTTTTTAGTTCGAATAATTTACAACTCTGATTTTTTGGAGAATTTAGCAGTAAGAAATTACTCGTCATCCAGTTTTTTACATCAACTATGCAATACGCATAGACAATAGGAATGTGAGGGCTGTAGATACGACTTTGGATGCGACTAGTTCAGCTCATGTACATTGTTTGGTTCCTGTTACAGAGCCTGTGCCGCAGGGCAACTGAGTGACTGTGAGACGGCATAGTCACGGGTCAAAACACCGCTCTTCCGTTCCGATCAGGGGTGCGTTTCCCAAACGACGATGTAACTCGCTGATTAACCACCACAGTACGAAGCATTGTTTTGGAAATGAACCAGCTACACACGACTGTTTCTCCGTCGTTTGAACCACATTAGTTCAACAGCATAGGGCCATTGTTAATGACATCACACGCATGTGGTGGAGGAATAACTTATGCTATTTAACTGATTAGAGATCTCCAAGAAGCTGCTGTATTTAACATGACACCTATTGACTAATTTACTATTTTTGTTCACTGTCATTTTGCTTTATTTGATCTTTGAATCATCGCGGGTTCCCTCTTACGTCATACTCCGAGGTTCCCTTAGCCATTTATGCACATGCGCACTTTTCAAAAACAGCGTTTAGAATGGACGTGCAAAAAAACATAATTAAAACGCATTTTATATTTAGATAGAATGTAAAATAAAGATAGTAATGCATGTTAGTTTGCTTCTTGTGCCCAAGAGCATATTTATTAAAGCCCATACATCTTACTAAGAAGAAACTATGCTTCAAACCACAGGTCCAAAGCTGTAGTTATAACAATGTACGTTTGTGACATTGACTGCGAATGTTCGTTTAAACTCTGCTTTCGGGAAAAACGGAATCGTTGAACTGTGCTGGTAACGACGGAACTTACGACCATACTAACCATGCTTTTGGGAAATGCACCCCAGAACATCAAACAGATTCTCCCCACTCATTGACACACCCACTGACAAACCTGATGAAAGTGCTCTAGTAATTGCTGATTATATTGTATGGAATGTGAAAATAGAGATACCAGCCACCATAGTCCAATGTGTTCCGGGAGCCAGAGCGGTAAACAATTGACCTCTTGGCAAATTTGAAAGTGCTGGCTAATGCTAAACTTAAATTGAGTAAGATTATTCATGTCGGCACTAATGATGTGAACTTGCAAATACAATGTCAGACACTGTGATATGCTCTGGTTCCCTCGCTGCTTGCCTGCGAGATACACAGCAGACTGTCGTCACTCAATGGCTGGATGTCTAAGGGGTGCCCACAGAATAACATAGGTTTCATAGACAATTGAACAAGTTTTTGTGGAAGACCTGACCTGTTGAAAAGAGATGGTCTTCATCCCTCCTGGGGTGGTGCCCCTCTACTCTCTAGAAATATGGCACTTAGTCTTCACTAACTGGGGCCCAGGTCAGACAGACAGACTGGCTAAACCGACCGTCTGCTAGCTGCCTCACATCACAGCAGTCAGTTAATTCTCAGCACATAGACACTCTTTCACCTAGATATCACACTGCAGAGACTGTGTCTGTTTCCTAGAAAATAGGAAAACGTCCAAACCAAATTAAGAGTAACAATTTAACCGATTTTCAATAAATAAAAATACAATACAGAGAAACAATTGATAAAACTTGGCTTACTGGATACCAGGTCCTTTCTACCACACTTGATAAATGATTTGATCAGTGATCATAACCTAGATTTGCTCTGTTGAAACCTGGCTAAAACCAGATGAATACATTACTTTAAATGAGTCTACCCCCATGTCCAAAAGGTAAGGGGGGAGGTGTTTGCTACAATTTATAGTGTATTAATACAATTAATACTGTAGATTAGAGAAAAATGGTATCTGTGAGAAATTCCAGTCACCATTTAGACTGTATCATAGTACTGAGACTGCTTTCATGACCTGCTTCTATAATCTGATCATGGTTTATCTCTTCATTAGTACTACTGGATCTTAGCGCTGCATTCAACACTATCGGCCACAACGTTCAATTGAATAGACTAGAAAACGTTTTTTTAGCATTAGTGGAATTGCATTAGCATGGTTCAAATTGTACTTATCTGACCACCATCAGTTTGTAGCAGTGAATGAAGAGGTATCACAAGTGCAATATGGAATACCTTAAGGCTCAGTACTAGGGCTGTTACTTTTACGCTTTACATGTTACTCTTGAGAGACATTATCAGGAGACATGGTGTTAGCTTTTACTGTTACACTGATTATACTGATCTCTTTATTTGTTCGCGGCCAGGTGAAACACACCAAATTGAAAATTGAGAAACTAACTGAACTCTAATTCTAAAATCTTCTCTGTCAGCCTAGCTATATCCCTGCATTTATCACGTTTGAATCCCTCATCACCAACAGAGAGAGATAAACTGTACAAGTGACATGAAATGCAAATAACAAGAGAAGGAGAAGCCATACACACCAAGATTGATTCACTTACCACTGTTGTTTGCTGAACTCGTGAGTTCAAACGGAGCGAGAGAGAGAGATGAAATGGAGCAACAAACAAAAACAATAATAGGCGTGTACAATCTCCTTCCTTTCGCTGGAAATTTTGTAGGTGACGCCCCAGTTCTTCTATATGATGGGTTCAATTTGTTTAAATTTGTGCTACTACCTATTTCACACCCTTTACCTTCAGATATTAGGGGAAAAAAATCACCACAGAGGCAAAAAAATGTACCCAAAATCAAATTTACTTAATTTAAAAAAGAATCTGTTGCTGATCAAAAATGCAAAAGGTCCTCCTGGCTGCGCAGGAGCTTCCTATGTGACAAAACCATTACAAACTCAGAATACTCTCACTCTGGTCAGCAGGAGACAGCAATACATTTGTGCTTTACTTCAAAATCATAAGTTGCCAATGCAGCGAGCCTTCTATGCCCAGTGGCATTGAACTTTCCAGTGGTTAACACATAGGTTAACGGATTTACTTTACAAATAGACATGAAATTTCTCCACCACCACCCACCGCAGTGGTGGATATGGTATTTCTGTTCAGCAGCATTTGATAATACCTAGAATAACAAAATCTACTGCGGGTGGCAGATCCTTTTCCCATTTAGCCCTCAAACTCTGGAACAATCTACCTAATACTGTTCGGGAGACAGGCACACTCTGTCAGTTTAAATCTAGATTAAAGACACATCTCTTTAACCTGGCTTACACATAGCACACTAATGCGCTTTTATTAATCAAATCCGTTAAATAATTGTTCAGCTGCATTAATGAGATCAGTTGGAACCAGGAACAGTCCATATCCTGATCAGATGGTGGATCAGCATTGAGTGTTTAATCTTGTCATTATACATTACTGACACTCTATTCCCCGATCCAATACTGTTCAGTGCTTTGACACAATCTGTATTGTTAAAAACGCTATATAATTAAAACTGATTGATTGATTGATTGACATCTGATAAAGGAAGGAAGGCTATTTTTGCGTTTGACGTGGTATATTGATGCAGCAAATTTGTTAAGCATTGCGAAGCCAGGTTATTGGGAACTTTGTGAAAAAAGTAATACAATCAATCCTATTGTAACGTACTGATATAACACAGCGGAGACAGGATCAAGTACAACAGCGGTATTTATTCAGGTAATAAGAGGCAGGGGTAGTAACTGAAATACAGGGAATATAACGAACAAAGGCAGGTGCAGACTGTCTCCTGACAGTCTATTTAGCGATCTCCTGATCGCTCTCTTTCTGTCATATGCATTGCACTCTGGTGAACGGGACTCGCGGATTACACACCGGGTTTGGAAGCTCCGTATCCTCTTCCTCTTGGGATCCTCTTCGCCCCCTTTAACACAAGGAATACAGGTGAGTATCAGAATAGGACTTAACTGATTAACGGGATGCTGATCAATTCTCTTTCTTGGAGCCGGGGTGACGAGCCATCAGGTGAGTATCACAGGTAAGCCCACGGCAGACATCGAAACATTGCTTGAAGCGATCTCCTGATCGCTTCCCGGGTATTCAATGATCGTAGCACAGGTGAGTACAACAGGTCACTGTTATATGTTCGTTGCCGCTCTCAATAGTGCTCAGTGCAGGTGAGTGTCATAGAAGTCAGATGACTCCACAAGGATCGGGACGCCGTGATTCTAAAAGCAAGGTGAGAGGTGAAGAGGTTAGTATTGTTACCTCAGGCTCAGCCAACGAGCTTCTGGTCCGCGAGGCATTTATCCTGTGCATGTAACTGTTGACAGGTGATTCCAATTAATAAGCTGGTGACTGAGAGCGCGTCACAGTGACTGAACTGGGAACAGATGATCTGAATGGCGTGACACCTATGCTTGACAGGAAGCCAGTGTAGGGACATTAAGATAGGAGTGATATGTTCATGTTTTCGCTTCCCTTCAAGCAGTCTAGCAGCTGCATTCTGAACTAACTGAAGACGAGAAATTGAGAGCCGTGAAATATCAAAATAAAGAGAGTTACAATAATAAAGCTGAGATGTTATGAAGGCATGGATAGCTGTTGCAAGATTTTTCTTAGATAAGAAAGGTTTTACTTTACTGAGGAGTCAGAGCTGGTAAAAACATGACTTAAACTACAGCTGAAATATGTTTATCAAACTTTTAGCTAGAGTCAAATAATATACCCAGGTTTCTGGCACACTGGCGCATTATAAGGAGTGAGGCAACCAAAATCAATGTTAAAAGCAACTTTTTCCCTAGGACCAAACAAAATACATTCTGATTTATTTTCGTTCAGACGAAGAAAATAGCTTGAAGGCCAAAGCTTATGTTCATTTAGGCAATTTAACAAAGGTTGAAGAGAAAACTTATTATTACGTTGTAGAGGAAGATAAAGCTGGGTATCATCAAAAAAAAAAAAAAAACTCCATGTCAAGGGAAGCAAGTACACTGAAGGATTAAACCTTGCGGAACCCCACAACCAAGAGGAATGTCAGTGGAAACACAATGCCCTATTTAAACGTAAAGCACCTGTTAGACAAGTACGAGCGAACCCACTGTAAAACCATACCACAAAGCTCTACACAAGACTCCAAACATGACAGAAGAATGTTGTGGTCAACTAAGTCAAATGCAGAGCTTAAGTGTAAGAGGACAAGAGCCTTAGGTTACCCAGAATCTGTTGTGAGATATATGTCATTTAAGACTCTCAACAGAGCCGATTCAGTGCTATGTAGTGCTTTAAAACCTGATCGAAAAACTTCATTAATAGCATTATCTGACAAGAAGGATTGTAGTTGAGCCAGTTAAGCCTTCTCCATAATCTTAGAAATAAAAGGAAGGTTTGAGATGAAGGATCGAGGTTTATTCTTTTTAAGATATTGTGCTACAGTAGCCTAATTAAGGCAAACTGGAACAATACCAGTTAATAAGCATTTACTGATTATGGATAACAGACTTGGGCCAACTACACCTATAATTAGTTCTTTTTAAACTGGACCCCCTCCAGCTCCCGACTGCGCCTAGAAATCCTGTCCATAAAAATAATGAACAGGACTGGTGACAAAGGGCAGCCCTGCCGGAGTCCAACATGCACTGGGAACAAGTCTGACTTATTGCCGGCAATGCGAACCAAGCTCTTGCTCCGGTCATACAGGGACCGGACAGCCCTTAGCAAAGGGCCCCGGACCCCATACTCCCAGAGCACCCCCCACAGGACACCGCGAGGGACACAGTCGAATGCTTTCTCAAAGTCCACAAAACACATGTGGACTGGTTGAGCAAACTCCCACGAACCCTCCAGTATCCTAAAGAGGGTATAGAGCTGGTCCAGTGCTCCATGACCAGGACGAAAGCCGCATTGTTCCTCCTGGATTCGAGGTTCAACTATCGGACGAATTCTCCTCTCCAGTACCCTGGCATTGACACACTCTCCGATCCCCCTTCTTAAAAAGAGGAACCACCACCCCGGTCTGCCAGTCCAGAGGTTCTGGCCCCAACCCCAAGACGTGTCAGCCAAGACAGCCCCACGGCGTCCAGAGACTTAAGGTACTTAGGGCGGATCTCATCCACTCCCGGTGCCTTGCCACAGAGGAGCTTCTTAACTACCTCGGCGACTTCAACCCGGATAATGGTGTCATGTGAAGCCAAGACAAGATGGCGCCGGTGTGTGTGGCTCGCCGTCTGTCTTTGTCTCTCCCAGCACTGCCAACTCTGTGGGGATCTGCACTAACGTTATTTGTTTTGTTTGTCTTATTTGTTCTCCAA
>JAUMHE010000080.1:471034-488250 GCA_032359235.1 Enteromius mattozi
ACAGTAGCTAGTAATAGATAGAGATAGAAACAAAGCTAGGCAGCTACAAACACACAGCAGACTCTCAGCAGATCGGCAGGCAGGAGCAATCGAGCGAATAGTAATAGATTTTAACCACCGTATAACCCTTTTCAACCGCTTTTAGCAGTTCGATGCTAACCCATGTTCCTGTTATTGCTCTTTCATCATCGGTGTGAGTGCAAGGCAAGACTTGGTTTTCCGTCTCTGCGCAGGTACGTCAAAGGGGGAACATTAGTTTCCCCTCCATTGACCTTACAGGCAGGGCAGGATGTAACAATTTTCGCGGAGGGAGCATCTTAACCTTAACAAGTCCATAATAATTTTGCAAGACTTTGAAAGTCGTTGAAAATTATTTCTGGATGTCCGATAGGATAACTTTTACGTGCCTGACAAAACGGGTAGAGGGACGTAAAGTCGCTATATCTGATCTTTTCATTGTCAGTAGTTTTATAGTATAAGAAATATGCGTTTGTCCTGCCACCATACAATGCGTCGCGTGGTCTGAGTCTCTCTGGAGCCGTATAGTTAGACATAAATTCAATCACATCAAGATCTGTTTGTTTAAGTCTACGCCACTGGCATTCCCACATCAACTCAGTACTTAGTGAATGAACACGCTGCAGAATGTCATTTCTGTCATGAACCATAGCCAACAATTTAGCATTTGGAATTTTTGCTTGCGGATGGATTTGTTCCGGTCTATAACGGCAGGAATGAGCATGGAAATAGCATCCTAAGAAATCCAAAGCCTTTCTCACTCCATTTGTCTCTTCGTAGTAACCATCAACAAAATATGGCCCAAATTGCATCTCGCCATGGTTAAGGGCGTGGTGCATGTTAACGCCACGTGTCTTTTTCACGTATTTAAGCCACTCGATCGATACGCTCGAGAATGTCTTGTGTTGGTGAATGTATGCATTATCATGAGTCAGGGCTATTGTGTTAGGTTTGAGAAAGTGGGACTTGAACACCCCCATACAGCATGATGCTAAGGTGGTATAGCTGAAAGGGTCAATTTGGGTGGTGTTTATGAATTCTTCTCGGTATTTAAGGCATGCAGAAAGAGTTTCGTACCACTCGTCAAATTTTACCCTTGCACTTTCTGACATGTTCCCATAGCCATAATAATGTTTTGGGGGCTAAGGGCCAATGTAGCTCTGATTCTCTAGCCTGTTAAAAAGATGGGGAAAATACCCCTTCTCTGTTATGGTCAAATTGAATACTGCAGAGGTCTTAGCTAACACCATCGGCATGAAGGAATAGCTGTCGATGTAGCGTTGTTTGGTTGTCTCGTCAAACATGAAAGTTAATCTACATCCTTGCATGATAATTTTGAGTTTAAGCCCCGCTTTACAAAAATACTGAAGTATTAAAAAATTATCGAATCCTTAAGCATTGTGGGCTATAAGCGTGTAATTTTTAAATTTGGGTTGTCTAAACTTCCTGATGAGCTGCTCCACACAGTCTTCCCCACTGAATTCATATTACTTGCCATCAAAAGTCGTAGCGCAAGCGTAATTTGCAACATGAACCCTGTTATCACAACGTGATTCCAGATCGTAAAATATGTAATTTGTATCAATTTCTTTAGGTGGGGTAGGCTGTATGAAACATTCATGAGGCCCTCCATGACTCACATTATCACGACAATAGCGACAAACTTCTACAGGGCATATGTGGGGCGTTGGATTTTTCGCTGCAACATGATAGGTGAGACCACATTTACTGCAATATTTAGCAGTGTCACAAGGTGTTCTACCTTTAGCTGTCCGTTTATGAGCATTAAAACAATATTGCGATTTACAAATCCTCAAACAGTCTGGACATTGGATTGTCTTTTTGGGTTGTTTGTAACATTCACTGTCATTACATACCGAACATGAATATTTACATTCATATTTTTGTCTGTTTTTTGACCCCACATAGCAATAATCGCAAACATAATCCACACCCATAAACCCCGGAAGACTCTTTATCATGTAGTAATGTTGGTCATGGAGACTGTTTTGGGATGCGGCTTTTCATGTGTTTTATACTTTACCAATTGTCCTTCACTAGATCTGTGTAAAACCACAATCTTTATGTTTAACAGATTCTCAAACTTTGCTACATCGTTAAAGCCAACCTTAACATGCTGTGTGAAGCCTGCGGCACTCTGGATGACCATTCCCCTCTGCTCCAAGTCTTGCTGTGGTGTCTGCGGTTCAGGAAAATGTGCTAGACATATTGCAAAGCACAGCTGAGTTGAATAATTATTTGGACAAAAGAGATGCATTCTTTTCCTCCTAATCACTTTGTCATGCGCAATGTCTGTAACCTTCCTACGAGCCCCGCCACTTTTACTTCTGGCTATGCAAACATGCAACTGTAATGAGTCATCAGCCATAACCCCTTCGTTACTTTGCATCACAGATTCAAACTGATCTACAAAAACACTCTCGTTGTATTCATTTCCTAGAGACAGTACAGAATTCACAACACGCTTTAGACTGGGGCCTCTTAGGCTAATGTTGATGAAACCTCCCTCTCCTGCCATCTGTCTGGAAAATAACACCATCTCTGACAGCACATTTTGCACAAATGTGGCGTATTCGGCCATGTCTGTAGATGTTAATTCTCGCAGATTCAGGCCCCTGTGTATCTCTAAACCATTAAAATATGGTCTTGGAACTACGGTGTATGCACCTACGATGCCTCCATCTTGAGCCAGTCTGTCAACATTGTCCTGACTTAATCCAGTAAGTGGACCGTCAGAAGATGATGTGGAGGGTGCTGGATTATTGGAACCACCACTACCATCCTGTACAGTATTCATATCATGCATCTGAATCATCTGCTCCAGTCTTTCACAAAGATTATCATCATTTGTCTGTCCGGACGCATCAACATGCATTCTGACCATCTGCTCTAGTCTTTCACATAGATCAGCATCGGTTGAATCTAACATTTCAGATTCTGCTGTTAATAGATTCTGTAATGCGGGATCCAACGGCAACTCTGTTATGTTATTTAAAATTGACTCATTCAGACCGTAAACAGAGAGATGTTCTTGTACCATGCTCTCTAACATATCTGTTGGATTTACAAATCTAGGCCCCAAAAACTCAATGTGCTGATTAATCATATTTTGTAACTGCACAGCTATATCTGACCCGTAGTCATCGTCGTGTCTAGCTCTTACAGAAGGCCTCTGTTCACAGTCTTGTTCAGTGCTATGCAAATCATCATCAATACGCGGTCTTTTACCAGCCATTTTATCAAATTTATTTTAACAAAATTATTTTTAGAACTATGATTGTCTAATTACAGACACATAGAAAGCACACAAATTAAGGAATAATCAGCAAAAATTTGTAATTAAAATTTGTAATTAAAAATGATAATTGTACCTGGCTATACTAATAACATCAGTACACAATTAGGAATTTATCCTGACAAAAATCAAAACCTAAAAGAATGATAATAACAAAAATATCTCAAAAACATCTACACTACAGTCATCCCCAAACTATGGATACGTGTCAAAACATAAACCATAATGTACGGCATACCCTTGAAAAAAAAAAAAAAAAAACCCACACTGCTACAACCACATCAACATAAAAATAAAAATCATGAATGTTTACTGGTTTAAACAATGTTATTAAGAAATGAAAGCAGCGTTACCATAAGGTGGCGCTGTCTGATTTCAGTCTCTCCTCTTCCGTCACTCCGTTTTAACAGATTCAGCAATCACCTCTACGCATCCTTGGACCGATCTCAGGATCCTCACTTGTTCCGTAGAGTTGTTTAAAATCTGTTCAATATTCCCCTCGATTCTCCTGTCACGTTCGGAATGTACATCAAGTTTTTCCTCTAATCTCCTGATACGTTCACTGTATTCTTTCAGGTCCTTTTTCATGCTTTGGTCGTGAGTGCAACAATTCCTGCACGAAACACTGCTGGTTTCCTGGTAGGATGTGATCGTTAGGCAAAGAGTTTTCCTCTGCAGGTCCCTCAACAGAATTAAGTTCAGCAGCTTGGTAATCTGTAGGTAATGCTTTGTCAGCTGCAGATATCAACTCCTGATCCTCTATATCCGGTACAACAACTGCCGGTGTGTCGGTTGAAGAATCGGCCATTACTTCCGTCGCTGGTTTTGGCTTTGTAACATTCGATACAACAGAATCGTCACAGGCGTCCCAAGCTGTAATCAATGCATCGTCGCAGTTTGCGACATTATCCTGAGAATTCAACAGCTCTGTAGTGTATAGATCTACAGATAAATAAAGCAGACATATCAATATTAAATCATATTACTTATGATTCATATATACGTTATTTTAATTAAATAGATGATACCTACCGACTGATTCACGGGATATTGACGGATTATGGCGGGCTGACTTCAGCACTTGTCGTCTTTTAGTGCTAAGTTTTGAGATGACTCCGTTTACTGGTGATTTGTCGAGCCGACGTCGTTTAGCCGGTCGGTCACCATTTAACCCGTAGCGACTCAGGTCTGAACCGATCGGTGATATTGGGTCCGTATGAGTTTCAACAGCAATCACAATATCAGGGACCCTCTGTGAAACCCCGCCATTCACACCGATGGCGGCTGAATCTGTAAAATGACACAAATTTAAAAGTAAGGTGTCTTTTGTAAAAGTTTAAACTATATATCCCAATAGATATTTCACATTAATAATACATACTGTTTACAGCGGGTCCCTCAATTCTTTTCAGGTCCTCAAACTCAGGCTGAGAGTTTAAATCATTCACCTCAGGGACTAAGAAGAATGTGAATGAATACATTTGTTTTAAAAAGTTTAGACAACAAACGTAAATAGATCAAATCTGTAAAATCATCGCCTAACCTGGATGTACATCAGCAGTTACAACAACCGTATTTTGTATTGTGAATCCACCCTGTGAAACTAATCCAGCGACCTCATCGGCTAAAGATTCTGTAAACGGCAAAATAAAAGTTTTGTTCACAATTAAAACTCAAACAGTATACAGTAGCGGTTGATATTTCGCATTAAACAAAACACTACCTGTGCTGGTACAGGCATGCCCAGCATTTCTTTTTCGATTTTCAACACGCTTTTGTGAACCCGCTCCAACAATCTCAAGGTCTAAAAACATGTAAACAATAAAATTATAGTAATTTGTTATAAAACGTTAAAACTACATACATCAACAGATAATCTGGTTAGAAGGTTTTGTTAGGATGTTAGAATGTTAGAAGATTAGTTTTCATTACACATGTAAAATACCTTGCAAAAAACTACAGTTGTTGTGTGAAGACCTCTGTTCACGGTTTAATCAGCGACTCGCTACCTAAAACCCATATAAGAAAATATATAACAGCTTAAAACATCATTGTTGTATTCACTTTAACAAAAATGTTAAACAAAAATATAAAATAATACTTACATATCCGATCTATATGGTCAAAAGCAGTCTGCGCGTTGAAGTATTCTAAATTGTAGACACACAGGTTTTAAATGCCTGTTAAGAAAATCTATTTACAAAAATGTAGCATAACTATATATAAATAAATAAGTAAATAAAAAGACACTTACTGTTATCGAAAGCCATTGTAAAAAATGATGAGTTTTTTTTTTCTCAAAGATATCCTCAGAAACCAGGTAGGTCCTCGCGTAAGCAACGGTCTTCCCATAAAGTTAAATAAATAGTCCCTGACTCGCGAACATTTGTATGTTGGGCTTGTGTGATGTCACCTGTAGGAGGAGCTGTAAATTTACATAACTTCGCACCTCCCGTACTTTTGGGGAGCAATGTAAAACCGTCCCCAAGTTTTAAAACCACAGTTTTTTAAAGTATATATTTTGTAGCATTTAAAGTATATGGTTTTCAGTTTTGTATTTATTAACATCTAAAGATAAATCGCCATGTATTTTAAAAAGTGCAGAGATACCTAATTTATTTAAAAAAAAAAAAACTACATTACTACAAAGATATCTAATTTTATATTGTGTTTTTTGTTTATTTTATTTAAAATCTAAAACTGACTTGCTCCAGATATCTTGAACAATCAAAATTACATAAGAACCGTCTTTATTTAATCTATGTGTAAAACCATCCCCAAGTTTTAAAACCACCGTTTTTAAAGTATATACTTTGTACCATTTAAAGTTTATGGTTTTTCAGTTTTGTATTTATTAACATCTAAAGGTAAATCAGCATGTATTTTTAAAGTTTGACTGAATTGTTTTCAGTTTTGTATTTATTAACGTCTAAAGATAAATCAGCATGTATTTTTAAACAACTGCAGAGATACCTAATTTATTTTTAAAAAACGCCATAACTACAAAGATATCTCATTTATTTTGTATTTTTGTTTATTTTATTTAAAATCTAAAACAGACTTGCTCCAGATATCTTAGTAGGACAATAATTGTATTTATTTTATTTAATCTATGTGTAAATGAAAAGTGCTTACACTTTTTAACAGTCTTAACATCTCACATAGACTTTCTGATCAGTGTGTACAGCCTGTAAAAATTAGCTTACAAATTAGATTAGTTTTGTCATTATTTAATAAAATCTTTCTTAGCAATTCACTTATCCTTCCCGAGAAGGACCCAGAGGTGTTAGATGCTGTAGTCTACGCTCCCGCTAAGAGTGTCAGGAAGAAAAAACAGTTGCAAAGTTGAATTGACAGTTCCTGTCTTTTCAACAAAATCTAACACATTATAAAAATCAAATACGCATCCAGGCCGCAGACGAATTTTTAAGAAGGATGAAACCAGATGAAAGAAGCCAGATCTAGTCATTCACTACCCCTTCCTGAGATGGTGGGGGGAAATTAGCATATTCTGACCGGTGAGGTGTCGACATAAACACTGCAGGTTTGGTACCAGGATATTCAGGAAGGGAAAAACAGATGGTCACCTGAATTTCATCTGACACTTTCAGATGAAGGAGGCAAGCTACAGTCACAGGGTAAATTCAATCAGACTAACACATTATAAAAAACCAAATACGCATCCATGCAGGACGCAGACAGAATTTTCAGGAAGTATGCAAAACGACGATGAAAGACAGATTTTAATGTAAGGTAGACCATTCATGTGAAAAAACACATCCTGGCTTACTTATTCCCAATATGTTAGTAAACACCCAAAAACACTTCACCACACCCACTGACAGTTTGGAATTGCATCCCAAAGTCACAGAAAAATACCCACAGTCACAGAAAAGACACAAAGCCAGCAAGGGTCTCATGTAAGCTATTTTCTTGTTTTATTTCTTAAAAAGAATTTATTATTATTTCTTAAACTTAAAAAGAGTTTATTATTATTTTAAAAACTTGTTATTGTTTTAGTGATATGCACGTGTGGGTGAAAACCCCAATGTGTTAAAGTTACATGACCAGGCATGTCTCTTTCAGAAAACATTGATAACTTAAATTCTCACGTGACTTGCTTAACTCTTAACGCTTAACATTTTTTCTTCTGTTGAACATCCGTTCAGTATTTAGAAATAAAATGCTTGGAAGAAATCTTCTTTTTACAACAAATGGTTTTCTCTCATACAATCTTGTTTCTTATTCAAAGGTGTGAACCACAACCACTGTACTCTTAGGAACCTTAAGTGCAGCAGAAATTTTTTGTAACCTTGGCCAGATCTGTGCCTTGCCACAGTTCTGTCTCTGAGCTCTTCAGTCAGTTCCTTTGACCTCATGATTCTCAGTTGCTCTGACATGGATTGTGAGCTGTAAGGTCTTATATAGACAGGTGTGTGGCTTTCCGATTCAAGTCCAATCAGTATAATCAAACACAGCTGGACAGCAGAACCATCTCAAGGATGATCAAAATAAATGGACAGCACCTGATTTAAATATATGAGTGTCACAGCAAAGTGTTTGAATACTTAGGACCATGTGATATTTCCGTTTTTCTTTTTTAATAAATCTGCAAAAATGTGTACAATTCTGTGTTTTTCTGTCAATATGGGGTGCTGTGTGTACATTAATGAGAAAAAAAAGAGTGTGTGTGTGTATTTAACATATTTCCTTTTTTAGTTGCTGTTTTTTATTTATTTAAAATTAGACAGTAACTTCATTCATAATTCAGGGAATTCTAGATTAATTATTTTTTCCCTTTTGGAAAGAGTGCCTTATTTTCAATGATTATTATCAGTGGCATACCCTGTATTCAGATCTGGCCTGTTTTTTGGTGAATATTGATAGGCTGTTTTTGTGTAACATTGTGTCAGGTGCTTGATGCACCTCCTTTATCAGGGTTCACCAGTTTAAATACACATCTGCTTTGAAGTGGACAAGGCTTACACATACATTCCTTCAGCGCTTCAGAAAGACTTCAGCGCCGCTGGTCACTTTGTGCACTCACCATACTCAGACACAGCTGTCACACAGCCATTGGTGAATATGTTTCACTCACAAATTGAACTGACACAAAATCCTCTGGAGAAGATCTGGGTGCCCTGGATGAGCAGCAGACTGAGACGGAGAAGAGGCTGTAAGTCATCTCAGTCTCATCCCTCACTCTGTATTTGTGGTCTTATAAAGTTATAAAAGTAGGCTATCAGTTAGAAATATATGTTGCCAGATTGACTTTTTAAATCTTTGTAAAACATTTGTAACAACTTTTAAACTATACAACTTGTAAACTATTTTTCATAAAACCTTTATATTTAAAGGACTCCCTAAGTGAGAGTCATATATAAATAGAGAGATAAGGATATTGTATAGTTGGATCCATAGCCTCCTTAAAATAGTGACTTGTAAATGTACAACAGCATGCATTATTAAGGTCAAAGTACTGTTGTTGCTTGACAATATTTTTCCTCTAACATACTTCATTATGTAAATGGATGACCTGCCCTCTTTCGCTCCTCTTTGAATGGACTTAATTATTGATTAAATTATTGATCATGTCTGTTTTTTTTTGTTTTTAATCATGTTATGATCCTAAAAAGTTGATCACAAAGTATATTGCATAGTGAAACATATATACAGAAGATATTTCCTAATAGAATAGTTTTTGCATTTATGAGAAAATATCAGTTTTGTGTGTTTTTTTTAATGGTGTTTGATGCCGTATGTGATGGTTTGTGTCCTCAGGGCTGTTCACCTGACTGAAGTCCAGTTCACTGCCCTTAGCGCGCACACACACACACACAAACAAACACAGAGACCATACAAGAAGCAGTAGTACAATATTTTCACTGATGAAAATTACAATTAATGGGAGTGTAAGCAATGCTTCTATATACGTTAAAATCTGTTTAAGAAATCCATTAAATGATGAATCTATTTCTGTATGAATGTATGAAAAGTTATATGTAGTATAAGACTAATATGTAGTGTGTATAGACCCCCCCTGAGTTTTTTGTTGTTGTGGTTGTTTACACTTGTTGTCCGTGTTTATTTCAGCCACAGTACCACAGTTCACCAACTCTCCCACCATGATTGTGATGGTTGGTCTGCCTGCCCGTGGAAAGACCTACATCTCAAAGAAACTCACACGCTACCTCAACTGGATTGGAGTTCCCACCAGGGGTGAGAATTATTATACAAACTGTAGAAACATTATATGAACTAATCCATTAATCAGATTAGCAGGTCAAGTCTTCTCACACATTACAAACTTAATTCAAAGTTAGAATCTGTTATTTGTTAATTCTCTTTAACCTTTATTAAATGAACAAACATACAAAAAAGATTTCCAAAGTTTTCTTTGACCAACAACACTAACATATTTTGTAAATACAAACTAATTTTAAACATTAGCAAGTATGGCGCCAGTGAGGTCGGCTGCCGTCAAGACTGCTCCGACCATGCTGTAGTTGTTTTTTTTATTTTAATCTAATTTTATTTTTTAATTTGGTCATCATTACATATGACAAAAACTGTCAAAACACTTACCACCGTTTTTAAACCCGGACTCAAGCTGGCTGAGCGAGATCCTGAGGAGCAACAATGGACGCGACCCAAAACGGAGACCACACGTACACCATCCTACCCTGACTAGTATGCTGTTAGCGAATGTCCAGTCACTGGAAAATAAGCTTGATGACCTCAGGGCCAGGGTAAAGTTGCAGAGGGAAATTTGGGACTGCAACCTCCTCTGCTTCACCAAGACATGGTTGAACCCATCGGTACAGGACCACGCCATCCAACCGGCCGACTTTTTCTCGGTTTAGTCAGGGAAGTTAAGGTGGTGGAGTGTGTTTGATGGTGAACAACAGCTGGTGCATTTTACCTTTATCACGCTCTTGCTCACCCAACCTGGAGCTCTTGTCCGTCAAATGTCACCCTTTCTACCTTCCTAGAGAAATCAGCTCTGTCATAGTCAGTGCTGTTTATTATTATTCCACCTCAGGTGGACACTGACACTACTTTAAGGAACTTACATGAAGCTTTAACTTTACAACGAACACAACACCAGTACGCTGCATGCACTGTGGCGGGCGACTTCAACAGCACCAACCTTAAACATGCTTTTCCAAACTTTCACTAGCACATCACCTGCCTCACCAAGGGCGAGAGGTTATTGGACCACTGTTATACACTATTCAGGCACAGGAATAAGGCACAATCACGTTCACCATTTGGGAAATCGGACCATGCCACGATCTTCCTCATGCCTAGATATAAACAAAGTTTAAAACAGGAAGCTGTGGTTCAAAGGGATTATGCAGACTGGAACTTGTTTAGGCACAGCTCTGATGACGTCAACATGTTTACAGTAGCGGTTGTGGGATATAGTACACAAAACTGTTATCAGAACTTTTCCAGACCAGAAGCCGTGGGTGGATAAAACCATCCGTGCCACTTTGAGATCCTGCTCCGCTGCATATAACGTGGGGCTTGCCAATGAGGACATGGACGAATACAAGGCTGTGTCCTACGGTGTGCACAGAGTGGTGAAGGAGGTGAAGTGGTGCTACGAGAGAAAGTAGAGTCACAGTTCCAACAGGGTGGCTCTAGGTGCCTGAAGCAGGGACTAAGAACAATTACGGACTATAAAACACCATTCAGTACGATAAACATGGATGCTTCTCTGGCTAAATAGCTAAACACTATTTATGATTGCTTTGAGGCTGCAGCTTGCAGCGCTAATGGCATTAGCAATGCTAATAGCACTACAAGCAGCATGCACATGGAGAATGCTGGAGGAGAAAAATCATCACGGTGCACGACGTGAGGAAGGCATTCAGGAGAGTGAATACCAGGAAGGCAGCAGGACCAGATGGCATCGCAGGCTGGGTTCTAAGGCCTTGTGCTGACCAACTAGCCCCAGAGTTCACAGAGATTTTCAACCTCTCCCTGGAACAGTCTACAATCCCATGTGCTTCAAACAATCCACCATTGTTCTTGTCCCAAAGAAGCCCCAACCCTTACTTAATGACTATCGTCCAGTAGCCCTGACCTCCGTTGTAATGAAGTGCTTTGAACGACTGGTCTGAGAATTCATCACTTCTTCACTACTTGACAAACTGGATCCACTTCAGTTTGCATTTCATCCCAACTGCTCCACCGAGGACACTATTGCACATTTCGTACTCACAACCGTGAGCCACCTGGACAATAGAAAATAGAATTATTTCAAAATGCTGTTCGTGCATTACAGTAAAGTGTTTAACACCATAATTCCCTCCATTCTTACAAATAAGTTGGAGGTCCTAGGACTCAGTACACCTCTATGTCAATGGATCTTAAACAGTATGGGTGGGCAAACATGACTCACCCTCCCTCACCCTCAGCACTGGAGTCCCCCCAGGGTTGAGTTCTGAGCCAACTCCACCACTTTCATCAACCTTGCACTGTCGTGGTGGGTCTGATCTTTGACAATGATGAGACGGCCTACCTAGAGGAGATTAGAAGCCTGGAGACATGGTGCAATCTCCTGAACATCAGCAAGACAAAGGAATTGATAGTGGACTTCAGCACGAAGTAGGAGAGGAACTACCAGCCACTGACTATAAATGTTCATATTTGGGTGAACTATTTCTTTAAGACATTTGTATGACGAGAAAGGTAACAGGCTCTCCAAAATTAATGAGTGTGCCAACCCAGTATCTCTCAGTATTACAATATGTTTAAAGTTAGATTCATTTGAGAGAGCTACAGCACTTTCCATAATTAATTAAGAGGTTTGATTCCCCATTGTTTTTGTTTCCATGCTTTGCATTCTGAAATCAAACATACCCTTTTAGATGCACCACTATTTGAGACTTGGAATCGCTACCAAGTTTGAAAACATCAACGCGTTGAGATTCTTTAATGGCTCTCTTGCTTACAGACAGACTGTTTATTTAACACTGTTCTGTGGGTGAGAATAAATTTCTCAGCTAAAATAGTTGCTTCAGAGAGCTTGGAAATCCTTTTCTCATTCAAACGAACAACAAGGTTTTTTGACACACAACTCTTTTAGTTCTTGAAGGTTCTTAAACGTTGTGGTTTTAGTGGCAAAACACCACTTCTCAAAAAGCATTAACCTTATTTTTCAGTGTGAAAGTAATCTGTTTTCTGTCAATGTGCGAGACTTTTGGTTCATTAGCTGATGTAGGGAAAAAACTAAAAGAATAACAAGGTGCAGTAAAGGGTAAAACGGTCTGCACTACAAACCAGTGTGTTCATAATTGCAATAACACATGAAAATAATATGGTAAGACCATTTACCATTAAGTAAGCCCAGTTTGAAATAGCAAGCCGCAAAACAAGGTGTTTTGTACATTTAAAAATAGCTGGAAGAGTGTGACACCGGAAGCCAAACACATTCAATTTACAAATGGCCACAACGCACTTATGGGAAAAATAAGGTGGGTGACCTTACCAAAATGTATTTATATTTACAAAATATATTTAAGCTGGTCAGTGAAAACTTTGGAAATATGTTTCTCTTAACTACTGTTTGTGATAACTACTGTTATCACAGTTATTGGTTAATACATGTAAATTCTGGCTAACATACAGGTAGATATTAGAAATACATATGGTTTTGTTGGCACCAGTATGGTTATTTCTGGCATTTTCACTGTTAATTGGGCAAATATTGCAGCATGTTTGGTTGTTTTTCAAGAAATCTTAAAAGTTTAACCTCCTCTGTGCCTTAGTTGTTGAAATCAAATCATAGAGGATTGTTTTCTTGCACTAGACATTATCCCTGATGTGAAACAATTTTAACAGTGTTTAACGTTGGACAGTACCGCAGAGATGCTGTACGCACCTATAAGAGTTTTGAATTCTTCCGCCCAGACAACGAAGAGGCCATGAAAATTCGCAAGTGAGAAACTCACACTTTATACACACTTTTTATCAGTGTCACCTAAACAATAAGTCCGTGTAAAGTCAATATTAAATGTGTGTTCTGAGTTTGTCACACCACAGAAAAATGTGCTATTAACCACCCAGCCAAATTTGAATGCTAAAAGAAAAACGCATAAAATAAGGCATCGAAATCTTGAAAAAATAAGCTGTCCTCTCTGCTCTCAAATGCTGGGGGCGTGTCCGCTCGCCGCACTGAAACCACGCCTACTCATGGCAAAGCTGCCGTCTCTCTCGACTGTCTTCTTCGAGCAGCTCGATTTAAATAAGGAGACAAAGCTCAGATTTTTGTAAATTATTGTAACGTGAAGAAGGCATAGCTAGATAGCAAACTGTAGGCTGTAGTATCTAACGGTAATGACAGTAACTCATGATTGAACGGACGAACCGGTGATGCTTATGCGCTGTAGTTATTATGTGTGTTTTCAACTTGAAGCATGCTTGCAGCACTGCACAGAACGATCAGTGTTTGACATCAAAGTACCGCGAGAGCGATTCAAAGCATAATGAGCATCTGCTCTCTATAGCTTTAACTGTACTGATGTCACACAGCTCCTATAGTTTCGGGGTGCTAGATGGCTCCGTTGCGCCACCGAGCTTCTGATTTAGACCCGCCCTGCTCACGAAAATGAAAAACTCTTTAACGGTATAACTCCACGATTAAGTATCATATAGTTCACAGTCTTTGTAACATGTTTCAGCAGTGCATTTCTAACATTTATAATGGGTTTACAAACAATTCTCAAAATTGATTTTTACACAGTCTTTAAGCTATTAGTCTGAATATCAACAAGGCTATGATTTGGCCACAGTTCACCTCTGAGTGTTTGTTCGAGAATCCATAAGTTGAGTGAATGATAATAAAGTAATAAAGACAGTTACTTTCTGCTGTAATACTGTAATGTAAGTTGCTGGAAGGGTCTCTGAACCATCTTCACCACTGAGAGACTTTTTTTTTATTTGTAAACTGTGTGCTTTAGAGCTTGTGCTCTTGCAGCGTTGAAGGACATCTTTTCTTACTTCACTCAGGATCATGGACAAGTGGCAGTAAGTGACAGCATGCTCACCTCAACATGCACAAATTTACTGATGTTACTACAGAAATGGATGAATTGAGAAGGGATGCATAGAAACTTTATCTTTCTCTGAACAATTTACAGTAAAGTTGGCAATAAGTGTTATCATAGTTTAATGCTCCAGTATACTGTGCTGAATGCTCCCGTATGTTTATACACCCCCTGCCAAATGTTCAGAATAATTATGATATTTTTTTTCATTTTGGTGTCTTCTATGCTCATCAAGGCTGCATTTATTTAATCAGAAACATAGTAAAAGAAGAAAAACATTTTTAAATATTATTACGATTTAACATACTTTAACATGTAACATTTATTGCTGTGATGGTTGTGAGCAGTTTTGGCACAGTGCCACATATTGGAAAAGAGATGTGAAAAATTTAAATTTTTAAGGTTTCCTAGATTCAGTAGAGTAAACCAAGTCGTACAGTGGAACAGCTAAACAATTTTGCCCAATGACCATGAATCTCTGAATCTCTATCTTTACTCTCTGGGTCCTAAAGAGGAAAAGCAAGAACTCTAAACATATTCCAATCTTTTGATAGGTAGTGTATTTGAAAGGTTTTTAATGATGGTATGACTAATTCAGAACATTTATGTTCAGGTGTTCGATGCGACCAACACAACAAGAGAACGTAGAGAGGTGATCCTCACCTTTGCTAAAGAGAACGGCTATAAAGTGAGTGAAAAAGGTGAACTGAGAAATTAGTATTCATCAAAATTAATGGTAACACGTTTTCCCTAAATAAATTTATAACTTGCTGCTTGTTGTTAGTAAGTAAGGTAGTTGTAGTAGTTTTGTTAAGGTATTGGGTAGGATTAAGGAATCTAGAATACAGTCATGCATTCAGGTGTTCTTTATAAATAACCAATATGCTAGTAATATTAATGCAGATAAGCAACTAGTTAATAGTGAATAATGTTTACTAATCTAAAGTGTTACCAAATTAAGACCTAATTTCTAGAGTATATTTAGAAAATATTTCTACAGTATATAACTTTTAAAGTAGGGTTGTCTTTCTTGTAGGTGTTTTTTGTTGAGTCTCTTTGTGATGACCCAGAAATCATTGCAGAAAACATCAAGGTGAAGAAATATGAGTATATCATAACATGTTAAAAAAGTTATTTATGTTTCTCCTCTTAATTATTGACCTGTGTGTATTATTAAGGTTGCATGTTGGAGTTGTTTTGTAATGAGTTGCATAATTTTGAAATATAACTTTTATTGTCTGCTCTGAAGTATATAATTGTTTTGTAAAGAATTCTTTAAAAAAACGTACACGCTCTGCTTCCCGTAAAAGACCTTTGTTTATCTGCAGCAAGTGAAGCTGAGCAGTCCTGATTATGTTAACTGTGATGAAGACGAGGCTGTCACTGACTTCCTTAAGAGAATAGACTGCTACAAACTCACATACGTTCCATTAGATGATGACAAAGACAGGTGAAACATTGTCCCTCTGAGTGAATTTGACAAACATCTGCTGTTTGACATGATTGTAGTGGAAGTCCCCACCATAACTGTCCTCTCTCTTTGTGTCCACAGGAACCTGTCTTACATTAAGATCTTTAATGTGGGCAGCAGGTACCTGGTTAATCAGGTTCAAGATCATATTCAGAGCAGGATTGTCTACTATCTGATGAACATCCATGTCACACCTCGCACTATCTACCTCTGTCGTCATGGAGAGAGTGAACTCAATCTTTTGGGGCGTATCGGAGGTGATTCTGGCCTCTCACCACGAGGAATGAAGGTTAGCATAAATGTGATAAAACAATGAAAATAGTGCTGAGCAGGGCTTTCTCCCTGGTTTTCTGGCTATAATTTTTTTATAAATGTTTATTGTTCCTACTGTTGTTACTATTAATACCTTAATGAGGAGAGTGTTCTGCTTCTGTCATTTGTCCTTAATGCTTCTTGAGGCAGCAATTTTTTAATTTGACATTTATGTTTATATAACATTACTTATGTTTATAAGGGATTCATATAACATACAGTTTTATTTTATATATTTTAAATATTCAAATAAATGAATGTAAGGTTTAAATGGCCTCTAAATAATAGCCAACTGGTCATGAAACTCTAGATAGCAGAGACTGATGGGTCACTAACGAAAACTCAATCAATCAATGTGTCATGATGCGGTTGTGTGATGTTGTGCTCCGATGAGGAAGCGAAGGTTTGCTCGCTAGGAAGCGATCTTCGTAGCGAGCAAACAGGGCACGGAGACAGGACTTCAATATAAAACGTGGGCATTTATTAAAGAAAACCATAACAGGAAAACGCGGAGAGCAGTGCAAACACACACGAAGGACAACATCAACGTTAACAACTCACAAAGGACAAGACCAAAGGCACGGTTTAAATGAACACACAAATCAAAACAAAACACAGGACACCTGGAAGACACAGCTGGAGGGGAATGAACACTGATGAGCAGGGCGGAGTTACAAACAAGACAGAGCACGTGGGACAGAATGAAAACAAAAACAAAGAAGCACATGGACATGATCAAACATAATCACCAGGACAGGGCTTATACTACAGGGCTTTGCTACAATCTGTATTGTTAAAAGCGCTATATAAATAAAAGTGACTTGACTTGACTTGACTTGACAGGGACAGCGTGACACAATAACTTTTATTTATATAGCGCTTTTAACCATACAGATTGTAGCAAAGCACTGAACATTATCAAATAGAAGAACAGAGTGATGGTAATGTATAATGACGAGAATTACACTTTATTTATCAAATGCAGAGACGGTCTCTGTAGTCAAGACGACGATAATCACTGGAAATCAGATGTCCCCAACTA
>JAUMHE010000080.1:491151-502732 GCA_032359235.1 Enteromius mattozi
ATGTTCAGTGCTTTGCTACAATCTGTATTGTTAAAAGCGCTATATAAATAAAAGTGATTGATTGATTGATTGACAAGATGAAAACCAGAAGACCTACTGTATTTGTGTCAGTTTGCTGCAGCTCTAGGCACATACATCAGGGGTCAGTGCATCCTGGATTTGAAGATCTGGACCAGTCACATGAGGAGAACAATCCAGACTGCAGAGGCAATCGGAGTGCCTTATGAACAGTGGAAAGCACTGAACGAGATTGATGCTGTGAGTCTAGTCATGTTTCTAGTCACACATATGACATTGTCAGCAGTCGCTGGTCTGCAACCCGTAGGCACTAGCCCTTTGTTTTGGTTCTTTTACAGAGCATTTTTGTGTCTTCTTGCATGTGAGATATTTGTCATGTTTTCATGTGCAGGGTGTGTGTGAGGAGATGACTTACGAAGCGATTCAAGATCACTTTCCTGAGGAGTTTGCTCTCAGAGACCAAGACAAATACCGGTACCGCTATCCCAAGGGTGAAGTGAGTATATGTTGTGGGAAGAAAAATTATGTTATGTGGGTAATTTGTTGAACTTTGATGAGACATAAATTTGAATGACAAATAATGCAAATGACTCTGGGTTTAGTTTTTGTTAATTATATTTGAAGCTGATCCCGAAGCTGTTGCTGTCATAGCAACATGTCTGTAAATTTAAACCTGCTTGGAAGCTGGCTTATTTAATGTAAACAGGATTAGATTGCATCTTTGTAAGCAGAATTAACACTTAACATCTGTCCCAGGCACTGGCTACTTTATTACAAGAGTACAAAATACTTAAAAAAAAAAATTACAAATAATTTAACACATTGTACATTTAATTGATCTATTGTAACAATTATGTAGTTCAGAAAGTTTTTTGCCTCTTTAATCAGTTTTTTTCAGGGAGTCATCAGTTACCGCAATCAGTGTTGGCAATTTAGCTATTTTGTAGCTAGATTTAGTGAATTCCCCACCCCTTTTGAGACTTTTTTCAAAAGTTTAGGGATAAATATAGCAAGCTCTTGGACAAACCTTAACTAAGTTCTCATCTTGCTCACTGATCTATATTCATCTTTATATAGATCAGTGAATTTGCCATTATGATGTCATCTAGTGACATTTAGCTACCAGTTTTAGCTACTTTCAATTCAAAGCAACTCGCAACACTGACCACAATCACCTCAGTCAACACAATTACCAGCACCTATGTTCACTATATCCCAATCACATGTGTTCTGATTTCCCGCACCTGCTCGTGAAGAAGTTTGGCATGTTCTTCAGCTTCTACAAGATGTGTTGTTGAGAGTTTCTTGACCAGCTGCATCACTGTGTGGTATGACAGCTCTACAGTGAAGGATCGCAAACGCCTGCAGAGAGTGGTCAGAGAAGATCAACAGGACTCCACTGCAGACTATTTACCACCGCAGAGTCCACAAGAAAGCTGCCTCCATCATCAAGGACCCCACTCACCCCCAACATGGACTGTTCACACTCCTACCCTCAGGACGGAGGTACAGGAGTGTGAAATGTAGGACTTCCAGATTAAGAGACTCCTTCTTCCCCTCAGCCATAAGACTTTTAAACGAGTAGCCAGTGGACACGAAACAGTTTCACATGTCTCATAGAATATGTGGACTGAACTACTACAGCTCAATTGCACATTGTTAATGTTACTGCTGCTATTTATTATCAAGTATTCTTCATCTCAATTTGTACTGTTAATGTAAGCTGCTATTATTATGTAATTGCACTCCGTACTACTGTTTGCACGTAAGCCAATATTGCACACTCACATGCAGAAACATGTATATACAGTACTGATACATGTGGACTCGTCAATGATAATATTGAACTTTATTGTTGGTTTGCACAATCGGTATCACACACTTGCACATACAAATGTACATAGTCTATATCTATTTATGCAACATAGCTGTACTTTATTATGTCTTTTTTATTTGTGTATGTTTGTTCTATTTAAAAAAAATATATATTATAACTATAATAGGATTAGTTACTTTGCACTAGTAGAGCTATAAGAAACAAAGGGGGAATCATCAATTTTGCAAAGACTTAAACTGGTTAGAGGGGAACAAGATATTTGGTTGAATATACACCCCAAACACTGTAACTTTTTAAATTTGCACTCGTCTTGACATTCAGTGTGGACAGCAAAGTAAGAATATCATTGTACAGGGAAACTTGTGTTCCTCACTGTGCACATGACAATAAACACTTTGAATTTTGAATCTTTGAAGGAGAACATCAAGGAGGCTCTCCAAGATTGCATCTGGCCTTCCACGTCTCCAGTTTGAGGCCATGTATCGTTTAACGCTGAACGCTCAGACGTTGAAGCTGCCATGTCCACTTCCTCTGGTCCCTTGCGCCCACGAGGAACAATGTGAAGACCGCATATTCTCCAAGCTGGAACTGCGGAGCGTGTAGAACCTTGTTCGCATCCGGGTGGGTGATGAGTGGAAGAAGGCCACTATGAATACTGGGTTATGCCGTATGGCCTCTCACCATCCTTATTCCAATACATCCTGAAGGAGGTGTTTCAGGAGTTACTCCATCAGTTCATGATTGTCTACATCGACGACATCCTTATATACTCCCGGAACCTGGCAGAAAACCGCCACCATGTGAAGCAGGTCCTTCAGCGGCTAAGAGAACACCACCTCTATCTGAAGTTGGAGAAATGTGAGTTCCATTGCTCCATGATCCAGTTCCTCGAATACAGCATCGGCCTCCAAGGGATCCAAATGCACCAGGGGAAAGGAACTGCCATTCTGCAATGGCCTCTCTTGCAGTCATTGAATGAACTGCAGCAGTTTCTTGGAATCGCCAACTTCTACAGACGGTTTATTCACCAGTTCAGTTGCCTCACATCACCTCTTACCTCCATGCTGCACAGCAAGCCCAAATCATTTTCCTGGAACCCCGTAGCCCAAGAAGCCATTCCTCATCTTAAGGAAGTGTGGCCCCAATCCTTCATTACTCGGATCCACAAATCCCCTTTGTAGTCGAGGTGCACTCCTAGACCATCGGCGTTCTGGCCATTCTGTTACAATACCACGGTGAGCCCCAGACCCAGACCATGGTCCCGAAAAAAGATCGTCCCAGTCCACCCAGGATATGCTTGACCCCCTTACTCCTGGTGAAGTTCCATTGTAAACCACCTGAATCATCCAATTCCCAGAGGCTGTGGCTGCCCTCGTTGTGTTAGGGCATTAGGAGCCACCCCTGTGGTAATGTCAGGGAGTCACTCCAGTCATCAGTCACCACAATCACCTCAGTCAACACAATCACCAGCACCCACGTTCACTAGATCCCAAACACCTGTGTTCTGATTCCCCACATCTCCCACAGCTCATCAAGATCCACTATATCAGTTCTCCCGTCGCTCTTCCTGGTTATTTGGTCTACCGTTCACCTGAAACAAGCCTGACGTCTTTAATCCTTAGCTGTGTGTTTTCCTTATGTCAGATATTCCAGTGGCTCCACCACTCCAGCCATTCTCTGTAGTTCCTGCAGAATAGAAAAGAGTGCTACTTCCAGTAAAGCAACTCTGATTTCATCCATTGAGTATCACTCACCTCTCGTCTCCTCCTGGTTATCACTGCACTTCTATCAATAAAGCCCTGTTTGTGCACTTACCTCTGTGTCCTGACAGATGATGTCATTATGTTGCTGTCTTGCCACCAGCCAATTGCTGCATTGCCGATCATAGTTTTAAGCATTGATACATCTGCCCATTTTGGGGCACACGAGAATGCACAGTAATCCTAGACAACTTAATCTAGATATTTTAATCAAATCTGCTTTGTTTGAAGAACCAAATTACCCAGAGATCAGTTATCACAATTAGATAATCAGGCATCATTTAAATCATCTCAGATGTAATAAGCGGCTTACGAAGAATGGGGGCCTGTATTGCAGCCAGGCACCAGGAGGCCATCAGAATGTTTTATCTTCACATTTGGGATGGTGGGGTGATCTTTGGAATATTTAATTTTTTTTAAGGCCAGGTAGATAATTGATCTGAAATGATAGTAGTGTTTTTATCCCTGTTTACTGCAATGCTTGTGTATGTGTGTGTTCAGTCCTATGAAGATTTGGTTCAGCGTTTAGAGCCTGTAATCATGGAGCTTGAGCGCCAGGAGAACGTTCTGGTCATATGTCATCAGGCTGCCATGCGCTGTCTGTTGGCGTACTTCCTAGACAAAAGCTCAGGTAAAGAAAATCTTTCAGAACATACTACTGGAACTTTATTCCAATACTGGAGCTGTACAGTTGCAATCAAAAGTTTTGGAACAACCTGGATTTCTGTATTGATAAAAAGGAGTTAAAAATGATTTTAAAAATGAAATTGGTAGATGAGCTGAACCAGACAGTTATAGAAGTGCAGAGGATGGATTCAGTGATGGAGGAGTAGAACTGCTTCAGCAGCTCCTGAGGCAGGTTAAACTTCCTCAGCTGACAATGGACAATGGAAACCTCTGTTGGGCCTTTTTCACAATGGAGTCCCACAATTGAGAGTGTTCCACTTCAGGTCCTGGGAAATTGTGGTGCCCAGGAACTTGAATGTCCCCACTGCAGTCACAGTGCTGTCCATAATGGTGAGTGTCTGTCAGGAAGCTGGTGATAGACAGAGGTGGGCATGGACAGCTGAGTTAATTTGGGCTGGAGGAGTGATGGGATGATAGTGTTAAAAGCGGAGCTAAAGTCTACAAACAGAATCCTCACATAAGTCCCTGGTCTGTCTGGATGTTGGAGAACATAATTCAGTCCCATATTGACTGCATCATTTACAGACCTGTTTAGTAAGCATTCACAGTAAGTATGCACTATAAATGCTTAATAAGTGTCTTCAATAGAAAATAGTACAACAGTACTATTAATCAATTAATTAATCAATACAGAAATCCAGATAAGAAGTTTACACTCATTTGTGTGTCTCTGATATTTACTCTTAAATTGTTTGGATAGAAAACTTTACATGGACAATGGCCGAGTGTTTTAATGAGCACTCTGTCCTGATGTTTCTGCAGATGAGCTGCCTTATCTGAAGTGTCCTCTGCATACAGTGATGAAACTCACTCCAGTTGCCTATGGTTATACTCTCTAAATCTCTTCTGAAATATAACTTTTTACATAAAGATCAGCTAGATCATAAAATTACCTGTTTTATTTATTTGCAGGCTGTGAAGTTGAGTCCATTTTCCTGAATGTTGAAGCAGTGAACACACACAGAGACAGACCTGTGGTGAGCTCAGTCATATTTCCATACATAACGTTTATCAACTGAAGAGCAGTCAATTATATATTTATTTATTTTGCTTTGCTATTTGCTATGTGTATATATATATATATATATATATATATATTGTTTTTTAAAAGATATATAATAACAATGTTTCTTTTTCACTTTCAGTTCACTTATTAGTACAAAGCACAGAATCATAGTAATCAAGCAACTTTTCCATCTACATTTATAATTACACTGTTGACCCATCCCTTACACCTTAACCTACCCATACCACCAACCTGTCACTAACCTTATCTGTATCCCACCTCAATAGCAGCAAAAGTGTTTGGCAGTACAATATAAACACAATATATACACTATACTTATTTTTTAGGAAAGTACATAGTAGTTAAGGATATCTAATATAAAATGTGACCTAGCTGTTTTATAGATATAGATTAAAATTTCCACAACAGATAACAAAATATAAGAAGTATACAATAAATATAATGAATACTTGTTACAGTATAATATTTATTTAAAATGCTAACAACAATGTTCAAAGTGTGTGTGTGCTTGGTTTCTGACACAACTGTGTATAATTACAATGTTATATATTGATATTGATAAACATGGTTTATAAGGACTGCTTAAAAATTATTTATTTAGTGATGGGTAGGTTCATGGATAGATTAAGGTAAGGTCCAATTCCCAATATAAACTAACTATTAACTATGACTTTTTCCTGAATAAACTCTTAATGTGCTGGTAAGATTGAAACAGTATGTACTTTATAAGTACTAATAAACAGCCAATATGGTAGTGATATCATGCTAATAAGCAACTGATAATAGCGAGAATTGGTCCCCAAACTACCAGAGGTGTTTAATGGGTTCAGTTATAGGCTTTGTGCAGGCCAATTCTTTATTCAGCTTTTCAGTGCCTGCTTGTGCATAGGGTTAATTGTGTTTTAACTGAACTTTGACTGCGCCATTATTATTATTACCATTTCTCAGTTCATTAAAATGAGATGCAAAGCAGTACATAAAGACCACATACTGACTACTACTTTTGATATTGACCCCTTCTCTGTTCATACAGATATTTACAAATAATAAGAGTTCTGATGAAAAAAAAATTGATGATGCAGAGATCATTACTACAAAAAATTTTTTGTTAAACACTTTTGACCAGCATGTGCACGGGCCCACACATTATCGTGGACACAGTCTAGATTTACTCATCAGTAAGGGTCTAAACATCTTAATTAAGGATGTAGAGGCTGGATGAATCTAGATCTGTCTCTCAGAAAGAGATGCATTAATGAGAACACCAGTGCACTATTTATGAAGGCTATAACCTTAACACCAAGCATTTCTACAGATTTGTTGATCTTCTCCTTAATTCCTTTAACTCAGGGCTGTCCAAACTCAGTTCTAGAGGGCAGGTGTCCTGCAGAGTTTAGCTCCAACTTAGCAGAAGACAAAACTTGAAATTCACTATAGCATGTATAAAGACAGTCTTCATGCTTTTAATCTGAAACTAGCCACAGCTAGATGGACATTTTTCTCAATTATTTTTAACACTAACTTAAACAACACTTGCACTCTTTTTGCTATGGTTGAGAGACTGGCAAACCCACCAAATCAGATTCCCATTGAAATGCTCTCTGACAGTAAATGCAATGAGTTTGCTTCCTTCTTTTCTGAGAAAATCAGTAGTATTAGAAGGGAAATGAATACATCCTCAAGCTATGCAAAGGTCAGGAAAACTCAGCAACTATGTCTGTTTTTCAAGCAATTGATAGCAACATTTTGAAGAAATAGTACAGTACCTTATATCGTCAACCTGCAACCTTCCCACATCTTTTTTTTTCAAAAGTGTGCTTAACTGTTTAAAAGCAGATCTCTTAGAAGTGGTGAACACCTCACTTCTTTCTGGGACTTTTCCAAACTCCCTGAAAACTGCAGTTGTTAAGCCACTTCTGAAAAAGAGCAATCTTGATAATTCCATATTGAGTAACTACAGACCAATATCAAATCTTCCTGTTATAGGAAAGAATATTGAAAAGGTCGTTTTTAATCAGCTAAACAACCACTTAAACTCAAATAGATACCTGGACAGTTTTCTTTCAATCTGGTTTCCGAGCGCATCACAGTACAGAGACAGTGCTCATAAAGATAATAAATGATATTCGTATAAATTCTGACTCTGGCAAAATATCAGTGCTGGTACTGCTAGATTGGAGCCCTAAAAAGTCAGTGATGCATCAGACAGCAAAGACTGGTCTTGCATTGACAGTTTAGCCCTTGATTCAACTCCTGGTACAGATTCATTTCTTGTTTCCACTCAGTGACTTCCGAGTGCTGTATGTGTTGCTTACATCATTCAGTAATTTTGTTTGCACTGCACAAATGCAGGTAATTTCAGAGGTTTTATGGTTCTAAAGTGACTTCCAAAACATCTTTTCATCTTTATTTTGTTTCTAAATAATTCATTTTATATTAACCATTAACACATGATTTGACTGAATGAATTTGCACCATTATGATGTGTTTGAGTAAATACAATTCATATTCATCAGATTTGTAATCTTGCATGAAAATATAACAACGATGTTTGGTACATCCTGTGTTAGGGAACTTACAAATGCATGACAAAGATGGCTAAAGTTAAATTAAGCTCATTTTATCCTCTACATTTTAGCAGCCACATGAAATGTGGCCACTAAATAGGTACTGATCATCTTGTTGTGATGTTTCAGAATGTGGATGTAGACAGAGATCCAGAGGACGCTTTACTGACTGTACCAGAACACAACTAGACAAGACCACAAGAAATACACCAGTTCAGTTCTCTAAATGATTTAATATATTTTCATTATTTGTGTGACCTTCTGACCTTGATTATAATTTTGTAACATTTGCAATAATTTCAGGGTGATTGGAATAATTCACTGTCAGTGGTGTCAGATCCTGTGTCAAATATTGTATAAAATGACGTTAAGTGAACGAGAAATGCCAACTACTTTAGACTCAGTTATTAAGATTCATACATTGATGTCATGAAAATGTGTAAATAATGGAAAATCACATTAGGTGCTGCAGATGGCACAGTAACAACAGTTGACTACTTCTGGGAAGGAAAAATAGATCAGGGGCCTCATTTATAAAGCAAGCGTATGTGTTTAGATCTGATGTTAGAGTGTGCATACTCATCAGATGCTATCATATTTCACTCATATTTGTAAAAGAAAAAGGCTTTGACGTGCACTCTATAAGTCACAAGTATGCACATTTGAGAGGTTTTCGTAACATCAAATTTAGGATGGTTTCTATGCAATGGACCCTTTTCAAAGACTGTGATGATGCCCACTCCCTGTAAAAAAAATTTTTGGCACGTAAGTGTGCATGTTTTCAATTGTATCCATTCTTTATTCAGCAAACTGACCCATTCATGCTATCACTTTAGTTTAGCATAGTTTCTTACATTAAAGCACTAAATGCTTTTCCACATCAAAGACCTTTATATATCATGCTCAGTGTTTGTGTGTATGAAAATATTTTTGTACATCTATCTTTGTAAGCACATTCATTGACACAATGCAATCTGTAGCTCCTTACCCTAACCCTACCCATTAGAAGAGCTTTATACAACCCCCTTACCTAAACCCAACCTTTCTAAGACCTCCTGAAAATCTAAAAAAAAAAAAAAGACAAATTACAAAAAAAAAACAAACGGAAATGAGGGCAGTTCTTGCCCATGCAAACAGAATGGATGGTTGCTGGGGCAATATAAATAATTACCTAAACAGTATTTTACTGTTAGCAGGGTTCATTAGAATGAACCCTGCCATTCTGTGAAGTTGCTTTGTGGATTCTAGAAGTTAATGCAAGGTAAGACTTGAAACTTTTCATAGACCCTACCATGCTTTTGACGGTAATGGAAATAGCTTTTGAGGGGAAAAATTCTGATGGTGACTGAAATCATCAATTACAATGAAGACATGAATGCAGGTAGGTGTCTTGAAGCATCTTGAAGATGTTCTGAAGAAGTTTAGTCCGTCTCAGTTTGTTCTGTTTCTTCATGTCATTCTAGACAGACTGGATGATCAGATCAGATCTCTGTGTGGAGGACTGGCTATTGTCAGACAAATCTCACTGGTTCATTACAATTAATGGCAAAATGAATGTTTGGTAATCTAAACTGACACACTACAACAAAATATATACATACCTATTAAAACCATTTTTGCTGAAAATACTAGTGTTTGCCACTGTGTGTTAAAAGCTGAATTGATGCGCTACGAACTGCTGTCATTGAGAATGCTTATTTTTCTGAACAAGTATGAAATGGATATGTTGTAGTTTATATCAGTTTTAAGGTCATGACTGTTTTGTAGCATTTCTTGTTTCATCTACTGTTGCTGCTATGCAGAAACCACATAGAAATGCATTACTAAGCCTGAGTGAAGCAGAACATCACTGGTCTGGATAAGAGCTCAGATCTGAGTCCCACTGAAGTCTGGGCTTTGTGCAGGACAGGAAGTTCTTCCACACTATACTTCAAAAACTATTTCTATACAGACCTAGCTGTGTGCACACAGATATTATCTAGCACTGAATTGTCCTCAGAGAAATGGCTGGAATAGTCAAACTTGTTAAATATAAGAGGGTGTCTATCTACTTTTGGTCACATTACCTCTCACCGACTTCAAGAGAATTGTAAAATAACTTTATTTAATTTATAAACAAAAAATATTGTAACTTAAAAAAAACTTTTTTTGACAAAATAGCTCCAAAAATCTGTTCTGTTTTAAAGCATGTTTTTCTTGAAACTCAGTTTAAATAATAAGGTCTATTTAAATATGGCTTATAAATGCACATCACAAGTGTTCATGATCTCTGGCTGCTGGTTTCAGCAGCACTGGCCTCTCTGAACTGCTGTGTCCAGCTCTGAGGATCCTGATCAAAAAGCTGTGAGAGAAAAGACAACACTTTATTGGTTTGGAATTTATGGAATTACACTCATTAATAAATTATGATGACTGTTTAACAGTCATTGTAGATGTAAAATTCATGAACATGTCACGGTCTACATGTTCAAACTCCTCCTAGGTTGTTCAACCAATCCTTACCCAATTGTGCACAAAACAATTATAAACTACACTGTCAAAAGAATTTAGTGAACTGCTCTGCATGTATAAAAGAACAATAAATAAGATAACATGTACTGATGTAAACAGAAAAATCTCAAGTAAATGATGTGCTGCAAAATAACTTGGGAGGAGGTGATAAGAAAAACTAAGATAAGGAGATATTTAGAGTGCCAACCCTTAATTTTAGCTTGTATAGAGAAGTCATTATCATAAACATTTTATTGATGTAGAGTAGCATAAAATTTGAATAAATTCCTATATGACTGTTCAGACTGACATTTATTTGTAAAACATCAGACCTGTATCAGATTTAGACCACATATGGATAATCATGCAGGCCTTTGCGTAATGTACATTAGCTCTATTGTTAAAAATACAGTAAGTATTTTAACTTTTTTTTTTCTTTTTTAATAAAACCATATGATTTTTTAATTTTGATACTTTATTTGAACTAATTATTATTGCCTCATTGCTCATTCTCCAACTCCCTCAGAGTTAATAAGTTGAGTTTTACCGTTTTGGAATCTATTCAGCCGATCTCCAGGTGTGGCGATAGCAATTTTAGCATAGCCTAGCATAGATCAGTGAATCCAATTAGACCAGTAGCATTGCGTTCAAAAATTAGTTTTGATATTTTTTCCTAATTAAAGGCAGGGTATGCGATTTCTGAAAGCCTACCCCAAAAGGGTCTTGCCCCTTTGATAGCTCTGGGTTTCTTAAGCTACGTATGTGTAGGGCAGTCAACGAGTTCTGTGAAACAAAGCAGTACCAATGTTACACCGTCTACACAGGATGCGAGTGGCGTGACAAAATACTATAGAAGTCATTATAATCAGTGATAACTTACATGGGATGCGAGCAGGGAGAAATCTCCCACAGACAAATCTCAGACAGAAAACCGCGTTCTATTTATGACGCGCTTACATGAATTTCAAATGATTTTCAATGGTTGCTTTATCACTTCCAGTGTAACTCACCTATCAAGAAGAACCAAAACAACCTCAGCATCCGATCGCAGGCTTTCCACTCCTTGAGTTCTCTCCAGCGCTGGAAAGCTGATATGATATTTACACGGGTCATACTTCTTGCCTTATCATTCCGCAGACATTTTACTCTTTTGCTTTTTATCTTTCTGTCGCTCTGCTCGGCTGTTCACTGAACA
>JAUMHE010000080.1:569504-586408 GCA_032359235.1 Enteromius mattozi
CGCAATCAGAGCACGCCAATATTATTGGCCTTTTGTATAAAGCTCAAAGGCATTTGGTCTCTCTGGCGAGTTCCCATCTGTAACGTCGAAGTGATTCGACTGAAAGGGTAACTGAGGTACCCTTGAGCAACACTGAACACCAGCTATTTTGGAGAACATCCACTGGACACAAATTGCATACTTATACATTCATATTTATGCTTTGAAAAAAAAAAAAACTGTGGCTGGCTGACACAGAACAGAGTATGTAGTGCGTTTAGTGGAAATTCTCCAAAACGGTGCTACAGTGAATACAGAGATACACAGAGGAGGCAAATTATTGAATAAAGGTTTTTTTTTTTTTTTTGCGTACAAAAAGTAGGCTATTCTCATCACTTCATGCCATTCAGATTGAACCACTGATGGAAGATGGGGGTATTCTGACGATGTGTCAGAATCAATGGGACGGTCACAACCCTTATTGTTTTCATCTAAAATATCTTAAATTGTGTTCTGAAGAAAAACAAAGTTTTTATGGGTTTGGAACGAGTAAGTGATTAATGTCAAAAGTTTCATTTGGGGTGGAGTAACCCTTTAATGTGTGTGTTCAAATAGCTGATTTTTTTTAGGAGTGAAGCAAGTCACTGAATCAATGAATCAAACACTGCTGTGTTACTCAAAGACAAACAGTTCTGCTTTGGTTTTGTTGTAACTAACTTACCTCTGTTAGTAGAAAATAAGTTTTTTTCAGTATAGTAGATAAGGACACCTATTATAAAGTGCTAATCATTTAAAAAAAAAAAAAAAATCAGGATGTGTACAGTAGTGGAATATCTGCATGTCATTTCAGTTTTTTAATTGTTAATTTGTGTTCTGCAGGTGTGTTTGGTGCAGAAACCGAAGAGACAATGTCAGTGATAGAAGGAGATTCCATCACGCTACTCACTAATTACACTGAAATACAGAACGATGATACAGTAGTGTGGATGTTTGGACCTAAAGACTCCATCATATCTCAAATAACAAGAAAGAGCGATTTTACCTCATTTTTTGTCACTGATGATGTGGAATTCAGAGACAGATTGCAGGTGGATCAAAACACTGGCTCTCTCACCATCAGAAACACACGAATCAAACACTCTGGAAAATATAAAGTAACCATCTCTAGTAAACAGACTACAACTAGGAAATTTAACGTTACTGTAATTGGTGAGTGTATCAAAAATATAATCACAAAAAATGAAATGAAATGAAACAAAATTTCTAAGCAGTGGTGAATGTGACGGCACCTTTATGTAACACTGCTCTATAATATGATGCTACATAAAAGCTCTGATTTGATTTGTTTTCCAGATGTGGTTGGTGAGACGGGTGGGGTGAAGTCAGTGTCAGTGATGGAGGGAGATTCTGTCACTCTACAGGATTATATTCCTGAAGTACAGAAAGATGATCTAATAGTGTGGAGGTTTGGAGATAAAGGCATTCTCCTTGCTAAAATTGATGTGGAAACCAATGAGACCTCATTAAACGATGCTGATGAGAGATTCAAAGACAGACTTAAGCTGGATCAGACTGGATCTCTGACCATAAAGAACGCAAGAGCTGAACACGCTGGACTTTATGAAGTACAGATCAGAGGTCGCGAGAGCTCACAGCAATTCCTTGTTTCTGTAAATGGTGAGTCTTCATAGAGCAAGTAGAACTTTTTTTTCAACACAACTTTTTATTTTATTGTTTAAATCGCACACAAGTTGAAAATCCAATCATGTCAGAAAGTGAACATGAATTTGTACACTGCATTTGAATTTGATTATATAAATGCTTCGTATTAATGATGAGAACATCTAAGGCTATTAAACTTGTAGGGTGTATTAATTTATTCATTTGGTAAGCACTTTTCTCCATTTATACTATACTATACTACACTATAAAACGATGTTTGTTTGCTAAATTACTGCCGCAACTTTACAGTATAATAATGTACGGTGGCCGAGAGAGCTCAACGTGCTGCAACTTAAGAAAACAAACGCAAATAGAGAGAAAACGAGCACATTAACAAAACATTTTCATCAAGTTGACAACACAAGTGCTACGAATCCTCACTTAACGAAATATAATTTCAAGGTTAGTGAAAATAAATTGGCAGTGCTTCATTAATTGTCAAAATAAATTGCAGAATAATCCCAGGGAATGCAAATCTCATCGGGTCCGTCACTTTTTTGGATCCCCTTGAAACATTTCCGCTGTGGTCCACGCAATATGCAGCATGTTTCTTAGTTTGCATGTTGTGAGGATTTGCAGTTTGTTTCTTCATTTGCACATGCTGTGAGGATTCGCAGCACTTGTGTTGTCAACTTGATGAAAATGTTTTCTTAATGTGCTCGTGTTCTCTCTATTTGCATTTGTTTTCTTAAGTTGCAGCGCGTTGAGCTCTCTCGGCCACCGTAATAATGATGTCCTTTTATCATACAGTATTTTAAGTGATTATAGTAATTTAGTTTAGTTTACAGTACACTATTATTAATGATCTGTCTGCTAGCAAAGAGTTGCTAGCTGTTTAATTCTTAACCAAGTAAACAAACACAAAACTACAGCCTATTTACAGATGAAACTGACCTGTACTTGAAGTCCTGAACAGTTGCCTCTCTGATCCACTCCATTCTCCAGTCTCTTGCATTGATTACCGTGATAGAAACCGAGAGTAACATTTTAGCAGAGACCCGGAGCTCGCGCGAGCTGAATCACGTTGCCAGGCAAAACTAACCGATTCATGATTTATTATAGATTTATTATAGATATCATAGGCCCTTGGAATCATCTTAAATCCACACCCACCCACCCACCCCTCTCCCCCTTACATTGTCCCTGCCTGATTCATATTGTGTTCTTTATTTCACACCAGCATTTACTTGAAGTGTTCTCAGATCCTCACTGTCTCTCTTCAGCTTTCACTGATCCGGGTCGGTCTCCAGGTGCTATAGCTGGGATAGCTGTTCCTGTACTGTTATTTCTGGCTGTAGTTGTAGCTACTGTTGTAATTTACTACCGTCACAAGATCTCTGAACTACAAATGCACGTGGGTGAGTACCAGCCGATACAAGCAATGCTTTGTTTCACAACAGTGAAGTATAATGTAAAATTTAGCTTGCTCTCATGCTCTGGATTTCTATGTGATGCTATGACAGTTGAAGAAAAGTCAGTGAAAGATGGAGATCGTGTTACTCTAAAAACTGATACTGATCTACGGAAAGCTGATAAGATACAGTGGTGCTTTAAAGAAGATAGCAATGTCATTGCTGAAATCAGTCAAGTGACCGATCAAACATATGCTGGTGTTGATGGGAAATTCAGAAGCAAACTGAAGCTCGATAAGAAGACTGGAGATCTCAAAATCAGTAACATCATGCTCAATCACTCTGGACTCTATAAACTCAAGATCACCAGCAAAAACAAAATAACTGAAAAGAGATTCATTCTTACCGTCGAAAGTGAGTAGATCAGTGATTTAGAACAACCGTTTAGATGATCTTAGCTTAACACAAATTTTCAAACTGTAATGTAATTTAAGAAATAAATTCATAATGTTATAAGGAAAACTGATAATTAAGGACTGTGTAGCTTAGTTTTCTGTGTTGCTTTTACATACAGTGACGACAGTGTCAGCGATGGTGGGAGAGTCTGTCCCTTTAAACACAGAGATTTCAATCAAACAAAGCGATGATCTGATACTGTGGACATTTGGAGCTGAGAACAATCTTGTTGTTAAAGCTAATTTAGGATCGAATAATATTGGTGCAAGATTTAGTGAAAGACTGGAGCTGAACAAGGAGACCGGATCTCTGATCATCAGGAATATCACAAATGCAGACTCAGGACATTTTAAACTACAAATCATCAACAGCGAACAGAGCCAATTCAAGAGATTCAAAGTGACTGTCACTGGTGAGTAGTTCAACATTTATTATAAGAATATACTTATTTAAACATCAGTTCCATCTCTTGAATATCTGATTGGTCAAAATGGGGTTCCAAGAATGTGAACAACTGTAACTTACTGTATGTGAGCAAACTGTAACATTATCTGTGGATGCAGATTTTGAAAAACTTTTTGTTGTTCTTCTTCTTTTTCTTCTGTCATCTTCTCTATTTTCTATCAGATTCCACAGTTAGCAGAATTAATGAATCATTTGAGTTGAACTGAAGCCGATATTGAAAGGAGAGGAGGTGAATTAAATGAAAGAGAATCATGGGACAAGTTCAGTTTGATAAGACACGCCCACCAGTGCCACTGTGACATCATCAACAGTTCGACAATATATTTCTGCTTTTATGATAAGGAGAAAAATAACCCATGTGCTGTTGAGTTGTTTTTTTGGTTTTTAGAAAACTCTTTCATAGAGATGGGACCAAGTCATTGTTTTGCAAGTCACAAGCAGAGTTGAGCAAGTTACTTCCAAATCTACAGCATAATGCAATAGGCACAGTGAAGACTCTTGGCACAATACAGTTAGTAACAATGACTGTCAGAATTACAAAAGTAGACTTACATCAAAGTTAAATTATGGCAGAGACACAAAATGCAATAAAGTTAGATCCCACTATAATGCAACCCTTTAGGTTATTTTAGTAAATAGTTTGCTCTGTAAATTCTGTTCAACCGCATTAAGGGTAGCCTAAACTATCACTCGACTGAATCTACACGTGTTCATGCTCCGTCCACATCTTTGAATGAGCGCTGTAGCGTATTCTTTAACCGCTCAGGTATGTCCATGACCCTGTTCAGGGGTTTGAAATTACATTTCAAAACCAGTTAGAGCTTTATGGTATTTTAAGTTCTAAACTAAGACAGATTGGGTGTTGGGGTGCAGGGCTGGCCGTGGCTAATTTGGCCCTGGACTTGGAGGGATGGGGTTCAGATATTTCAAAATTACATCTGAAGAGAGAAATGGAGGAGTATTGGGTGTTACATTTTCTTATTTAAAAAAAGCTGATAATAGTAAAACAGTAACACTTACAATAAGGTACTATTTGTTAACATTAGTGAATGTATTAACTAACTTGAACTAACAATGGACATTACATTTGTAACAGTATTTGTTATTTTTGTTATTTTAGTTATTGACAATAACCTTATTAATGAAAAGTGTTTGATTTCCCGTAGATGGCAGCACTGTTCTATTAAACTATAGACCTTTCTAACGTTATTGTGCTCAGTAATTGCTGATAGAATTTATGCAGCCCTTATGCTATAAAGGTATCAGTATTAAGCAAAACTGATATTTTGATCACATAATCATCACAAATAATTTTATATGTTCTGGAAATGTTTATGACTTTCAGAGAGAAGACTGAATTCCAATGATGTTTATGTACTGTTGGATTTTTTTTGTTTTGTTATAATTCTAGCAAAAAATAAATGAAACTATTTGTAAAAATTACAATACTTTTTCAAGATGCAAAACTGTACAGGGTGTACAACCTTTTTTTTTTATAAATTGCAGAGGTTTGTTTTTCATTTATCAAGTGTACAGATGTGCAGTTACATTTTTGAAAATCTTGAGAAATATTTCTGTGTTCTGTATCCCTCTGTATTGTGTTTGTTTAACTTTTCTGTTTGAAAGATAAATGAGCCTTTACATCTGCTTTGGAAATGCTTTACAAGGTGTAAAAGATGAGCTCACAAAAACAGACAGCTGGCAGCTACTAAAAGTTTTATAACTACTTGACTTACAGCAGAAACGTGTTAATAAAGCATTTTATGTATTCTGCAAAATAATACATTCTTGTTAAGTGCTAAAATGTTGTGTTGAAAAAATGAGTACACTCTCCTGAAAGTTACTAAATAACACTAAAGAAACAAACACACAAACAAAAAAAAGTGTACAGGTTTAAGGCTATATTTTGATCAACAGTGTATTGAACCAAAACTTTTTTAAATTAATTTAAAAAATTTTCTAAATTAAGTCATACTCAGACTTAATGCTGGTAGCAGTGGAACTACAGTGGAGACAACTGCCAGGTAACTTATTTCTACACATAAAAGAGGACAATGGTACAAGAGGAATACAAATTTATTGTATTGTATGTAAAAATATAGCAGACGTATTGTTAATGTTCAAAAACAATGGACTTGTGACAAGGCTCCTGAAATAATCAGGTCTTCACTTTAAGTTTTCATTTAGTGATGAATGAATTTTTGCCTGAAAAATAGTAAGAGAAATAACATGCAAGTTTCTCAGAGTCGGCAAAAGCTATGAAAAGAGTGACATTTTACCTCAGAGTACGACACAGCCTACAGAAGTGACATGCGTGCTTGTTGCCTTGTTTGAATTAGCTACTGTAGCCAAAATAAACTCATTTTACCTTTTCTAAGGCCCATATTTACAATATAGAGATTTACTGGGAATCCATACTCCGGTCTCAAGAGAAGTCTCAAGTCTCAAGTCAATCATTTTGGATCCAAAAGCATTCAAAATATTCTGGTGTTGCTATAGGAGGAGTACAGTGAGAAGTGCTTGATACCCAGAGGGACATTCAGTGCTAGTAAAGCTCTTCTATAGGGATGAATGAGTGCTGAAGGTGTAAGGGAGTTCTGTTATGAATTCACACACTACTGTGTGATGTAATACAAAAACTTGAAACAGAAGATGCTACACTCCCCTCATTCCCTGCATTATTGGGTTTTTTTTCAGCATGACAATGAAGATATTCACTCTTCCAAGGTGAAAATCGTAATGCATTTGAGCAGCTGTGAGGGATTCTGTAGAGAGACAAGCTGAGCAAAACTCCCCTTTATAGACCATAGCATTTAAGGAGCTCATCAGTTCAACAGGACAGATGTGAAAATTTATCATGAACTTGTACACTCAGTGCCAAGCATGGGCAGAGCAGTGTACTTAAAGCTCTGGAGGATATACTAAGTAGAATATTATACATTTGCTGAATTAAATCTTTCATTTAAACAAAATTGGCTAATTTACCTGTCTTACAGAGAATATTAACATATATTTTATTAAGTATATGTTTAATACATTTAAATTTTGCCACCTTTCCATGAATTATATTAGTGATCATTAAGAAAATACATATTTTATATTTATTCAGAGAGGGTGTACTCATTTATGCTGTGCACTGTATGTATATATATATATACATACATATACATATATATATATATATATATATATATACAGAGAGAGAGAGAGAGAGAGAGAGAGAGAGAGAATGTCTTTTTTCCCCCTCTAAGGCACGTTTATAAAAATTACTTAAATGTCCTCATTTTAACTATAGCCTAATCCTGCCTTAGGCTAAGCCCTGACTGTGAAACCAGGCCATAGTATTCAAACTGAATTTTGAAAGAAAAAATACTAATTAAACATATTATTTATTCATTAACGGAAATCAGAAACAGGATCTTAATCATCAGCAGCACATTCCTAGGATTCCCTGCATTTCATTTCAGATTTTGTTTGAATTTGTTTTCTTTGAAATAACTATGTTTCTTCTTAGTTATGTTTATTAGGGTTGTATGTTACATGTAATGTTGTTAAAATAATGTTTATTGCATATTTCAGTTTAATGAGTCTTACCATGATGGAGTTTAGTTTTTGTGTGAATGAGACTGAGCACCTTCTATACATGTTCACATTTACAAGCTGCTTGTGATGGGCTTTGGTTCATCATGTGACTTTCTCATCATCACCTGCATTTGGTTGGTATATTAACATTACATCAGGTTAATGAAATTAAGGTATGTAACTGTAAATTTAACTTATTATTGCAAAGTCTATGATGTTGTTACCATATTTGTTACGTTTGAATATTGGCAACCACAGCTGCCTTTTTTTTAAAGGTACATTTTACAGATTATTATTTTTATTATTTTTACAGTGTAAGAGTCCTTTCCTTTGATCTTTAAAAATGCATTTTCACAAAGCGCTTACAAACCTGATCAAAGTGATCAAAATTATATCCTGTGCAGGTAAAATCAATAAATGAACAAATGAATTAAACATAATCTTTTAAAAAAAAAATAGATATGCAAGGAAATTAGTATTAATACATGTTTTATTTTGGGGGACTAAACCTTCTGCTCAGTTCATACTGTATATCTGATTTTACTCCATGGGTCTCATATACAGTAGATATCCAGTCTCTTGTGTCCTGTTCAGCTCATTTCTTGTAGATCTGAAGTCATAAACCAGCACAGCAACAGCGGCCACGCCCACCAGAGCAGAGAGGACCAATCGGATCACAACTTCAGTAAAACAGCAATGATGAATGCAGTCTGGGAAAACAACAACAAACACTAATTCAAACTAATGCATTTAGCTGTCTTCCAAGTTGACTCAGCAGAGCATCCACAAGCTTTACAGTGTGTTTTTTTCTGCACATTTTCCTTGTTTGGCCAAATAATATTAGCTAGAATTGTTTCATCTCATTAACTCAGCTCTCATATAAACCTGTGCAATTATGTAGTTTGTTCTGCACTGACTGCTAATGTTTTTAGAGCAATATAGGGGACCAAACAAACAGACATGTGGGATTCACTTCTCTGTCGCTCATCAGTTCTCTGTTCCTGTAAAATCAAAAATAATATGCAAGAAACAAATGCACCCCACCCTCATGTAAGGTGCTTTGGATAAATGTATCTGCCATAGGCATGAATGGAAACATTCTCAATTTTTATTAATTGGCTTATGTGGTTGATTGTTTAAGTAACAAATTAACCCCATGTTTGGTCACAACTGTATGTGGCTTATTGAGTTTCGACTTCAGGGTGAACTTTACAAAAAGAAAATGAAACATAAATACAGTATAAACACATATTCTGTTGCTGTAAGTAATTGCTAATATCACCACCTGAATGGGGCTGATTGAGCTCAGTAATGTTGGCGTCCTCGGTGTGATTGATGATTGAATTGTTGACCACACTGGACGAGACAGATTTTGAGCCTGATGATCTTTCTGCTGAAAATGATATATTTTATTGTGGCATCACATCATAAATATTCATAGATCTTTAGTTATTTTTCTAAATGGAATTAAAGCCATTGTTATAAACATGACGAATAATGAAAATAATAGTAAAGAATAAAAGGGCTCAAGCAAAGGGCAAATTATGCTAATTATTTTACTCACCACAGACTGAAACATTGAAATTTATGTAGCTGGTCTCTTTGTCGAAAACTGTTAGCTGATAAAGTCCGGAGTCTGTGGTTCTGGTGTTGGTGATGGTCAGAGATCCGCTGTGATCTAGATTTAATCTGTCTCTGAATTTCCCATCAGCCTCAAATGTTGAGTTGCTTTGCGCAAGTCTGTTGACTTCAGCTATGCGAGTTTTTCCAAACATCCACTGTATTAGCAGATATTTCTGTGTTTCAGTAACATCAGTGTGTAGAGTGAACGAATCTCCCTCCATCACTGATATTGTTTTCACTTCATCTGTCACATCTAGAGAATAAACAGAAACATGATTTCTCACACAATGCTGGTTATTAAGTACCAAACTACATTTCTATAAACCAAATCAAGCCATTACACATTCTCATGTAGCCTACAATAAATATCGAAGACAAAAAAAACTAAATGAAACTGAAAAAAACGTGAGCATTACTAAATTATTAGTTCCTCCCAAGTGATGTTTCTTCTGCACCAATTTTCATGTGCAAACAGAAGTGAAACATAAAACATGATCTAGAGCAGTTTTCATTTTACTCAACCTGTACTTATTGGGTCATGGATTCATACAAAGTTCATATAGTATGTTGAAAATGTATATTATTATAACACTGCTTTCAATTTGTGTTATTCATGATCAATATGTTTCAAAACAAAATAAGCAATTTTGGTTTTTACACATTTCTTTATTTTAAATACATTACTCAGCACACACTCTCATTACTTTTTTTTTTTTTTTTTTTTTTTAAATGTTTACTGAGTCTAAACAGAAGCTTATTATTAATATTAATATTACTCTGTGCTAACCAGAAATGACAGGCCCAACTTACCAACCAGAAACCACAACCACATGGAGAACAACGCAAAGGCATGAATCATATTCCCTCCTTGGCAGTTCACCCGCCAGTGTAAATGTCTGAAAACAAGTGGAGCTCACTGCAGAGGCAAATTGATCAAATGGGTGGAGCCTGTCCAGTTTATGTTAATAGTGGCCCGAGTTCACTATATAGTTATTAGGAAGATAAAACAAAAACCAGGTTTTGCGTTTTATTTGTTTTGCCACAAAATTTTTCAAAACCACATAACTGTGACCATTACATTTTACATCAACTCTTTTGTAACATTTGGTTGGTTTAAGCAGTTTTTCCATCTTTCTTTTTCTGCTGTGAAGTTTACCCGTTTATACCAGTTATTGTCTTCTGCCTTTTCCCATAATATATCTGAATTTCTCTTATAACTAATATTATGATTATCATTTACAATGTGTCTGTTTTTTCTAGATATTTTTTCTTCCTTATCTCGTTCTTGTTCTTTTTTGATTAAATCAAGCTCACTGCTAGATTCAACGAAGAGAGTAAAAGTTAATTCTAGGGAATTCTGGGTGCTGTTGCCTACAGCTTGAGCTTGTAGAATTACTGTAGATGCATTAGGCATGTGATGAACATCAGATATGTTGTTAGACTCATTCTCTTTTCTCTCCTGTCCATCTGACAGGAGGATGGAAGCTCCTTATAGATCTTTTTTTGTGCTTTGGTCAGTTCGCACTTCATCTTGTGTGTCTGGTTTCTCCTCGTCACTTTCTCCTGAATTGTCTGCCTATCTGTTTCTCTCTCTGTCTGTCCTTTCCCTGCAGTGGTTTAGATGATAACAGGTTGTGCTTCCTTATACTTGGACTGCTGTTGGAGTAGCTCCCAAAACTTTGTAGGGTCCCTCTCTCCTGGGCTCATTACATTTTTTGTAGTAGTGTACTGTCTATCATAAGATCTTTTAAATCCGCTTTTAGAATTCGGTTGAATACATGAGGGGAGTTTTTGTCCTTAAGGGATGTGCGTATATGTTTACTGCTTACCTGCATATGTGAAGGCAAACAAATATCTACTCTCCTCTGCTAGCGGCACACTGCTAAGCAGAGATCAATTGCTGTAAAATATTTGGCATCAGGAGGGACATTTGTCAGTAATGTATAAGTGTTTGGTACTTCAGCTGGCAGATCTTCCACTATTTAATTAATTGCTCATAAGTCATGAACAAGTTTTTGTTTGTTTTTGATTATAGGCATATTTGGGGTGTTACAGTAACTAGTTGTTTCTATTAAAACTCCTGCCTCCACTTAACCTTGAATAGTGTTTTTTTATCCCTGCTTCTGCATCTGGACGCAAAGGGCATTGTGTTTTTGGGCAGACGTGCATCTGGCTTAAGCTGAACTCTTACTGGATTTGCTGATTTTATTAATCCTGTTGTAGGCATCTGTGTCATTTTCTTTTGACTGATAACTACTTCCTGCGGACTTCCCAGCAAACTGGTTGCTCATAAAATTTTTATATAATTTTTTCAGCTTAATGAAAAATTAACGTATGGTCTGTTGGTTCCCAATTACTTCGTTCTGCCTTTTTCAGAATTGGTCCTAAATCTTTTGCTTCCCAATTAATTCCTACATATACTGCAATATGTGGGACAGAATCAGTTACACGGAACCATTTTTACACAAATTCACAATTTGGTATTTAAAGCTGCTCCTTGTTTACCTATCATGATGTACTGTGAGACTATTTAAATTAGTTGTCCTTTTGTTTTTTCCAGCCATTTTTCTTATGTTTTTTCATCTCTCTCTGAATTATATTTCATTGTGCAATGAAATTCTGATTTTGGTAACTGTGCTTCAGGTAATTGTGCTCTAGTTTTTCCCTCTATTTTTATTTGCATAAAAGGTTCTCGATCAGCATTAGTTGATAACATTGGAAGCTGACTCTCCCCGTTAGGATTCTCTGGGCACCTCTAAAAGCCTTGATTGGGACCTCCCCAAGGGTTTACTGGACCCTGCACTGTACCTCGGTTAGGCTGTGGCCAATTCTCCCCCCTTCCACCCTGAGGGTGCTGTTGCCATGGATTGGTAGGACAGTCAATTTTATTATGTCCAGGCTGTCCGCATGCCCAGCACACACCTGGATGACCAGTATAAGGTCTGCCTCTTCCTCTCTGGCCTCTTTGTGCAGGTCTTTTTCTCCATCCCATCGACCCTGGCTGTTGAGTATAAACATTAATTATGCAGGGGTCGAGTGTGCGGCTGGAGGAACTGCTGTAGGTGGGCTTGGCTGAATAGTTGGTGGAGGAGCACTTACTGGAGACATCACTGCCATTTGTTCTGCTTCTTCTTTCTTTACTGAAGCAGTGCCTGTCACGCTGTTGGACGGAATGCATAAAAAATAATTCCATCTATTATTATGAGAGTTCATAGGTCTGTCCATCATGGCTAGTTGAAAAATTTACTCCATCTTTGCCCCTCCTACAGTTTTAGCTAGCAATGCTTTAATGTCCCCTACAGCCAAGAGTTTGCCCATAGTTTCTTCCTCAAACACCCTGATCCACTTTCCAGCCCCCTCTTAAATATTTGGGAGGCAAGTGACCAGCCCTTCGAGGTCCTGTGAGGCCCAGGGGACATATTGTCCCTGTGCACCCTTGATTAAAACTGGGAGTTGTGCAGCCAGTGGTCTGAGTGTCCCCTTTTCTCTGCCCTGTTCCCATTTTCCTTTTATCAAATGACTCCTCTCCTTCATTCACATCCTCAGTACTGTCAAATATCTTACTTCTCCTTCTCTCTAACTTATTATCCTCTTGTATCTTTCTTCCTGATTCTTTAATTTTTGTTTCTGTTTCTTCTTCCATAGCCTCTACTTGACCTTCGATTTCTCTTTCCTTTCTTCTAATTTCTTCTAACACTTCCTCATATCCTGTTTTTCCTTCCTGGTTAGTTTTCATCATTCCTAACTTTATGCGTGCCTGTCTGTTACGTTCCTGTCTGTTTTAGTTTCATTTTTCGTGTCTTCCTGTTTTGGTTTCATTTCATTCCCCACGTGTATGCCCTTATTTAGAAGTTCCTGTGTTCATTGTAATCATTAGTTCATTAGTCTTCCCCTGTGTTTCCAAGCTGTTTTGAGTTCTGATTATTAGGTCCTTGTGTATTTATATCATGTCTGTTTGAATTATATTACCCACGATCTCCTTTCCCTGCACTGAACATAACACTGTCTATAACAATCCAGCGGTTTATATTCTTCACTTTCTTTTCTCTGTCACCTCTTTGTTTTTACCTCTGGTTTCAATTTTTCCTCCAACTCTACCTGTCCTTCCATTTGCATTTCTCCTGAAACTTCTACAGTACCTTTAAGTATTGGGAACTGACCCTCTGATGGCAGATATGGGGGTGGATTACGCGGAACCTGATTTTGCTGAGTTCGACATCTTTGTTGACCCTGGAACAACATTGTGATTAGCCAATCAGATTTAAACAACCATTTTATAGTTTTTGTTAGGTTTAGGTTTAGAATCAGTGTTTGGTGCTTGTACATCAGTGTCAGTCATCTATTATTAAATATGATTTTAGGTATTACTCATAGTTAGGGTTAGGTTTAGGTGTAGAGATATAGTCAAAACTAAACTAAACAAAACAAAACTTTTGGATTAAAATGTTGTTCCAGGGTCAACAAAATATGTTTCTTTTTTTTGTGTTTCTTTATCTGCCTCCTTCAGTATTTTTCTTGATTGTTTTATGCTTTTTAATGCATCTTATCCTTCCTTTTTAAACATTGACATTACTTTCTCTGCTTCTCTTTTATCTCTCTTTTTACTACTGCTTTTTGTTTTATAGTTTTTAATCAAAGTTTTCATTTCCTCACACAATGCTACATCAAACGTCCCTTCCTTTGGCCATTTTGTCATCATATTTTTAGTTCTCTTCTGCCATTTGTTTGAAACCTTGTTTTTTTGTTCTTTGCACAGTGGATATTTTAATCCTAATATTTCCACTGGAGTGGCTGCAATACTTTTTCTATAATATTACGATCCAATATTTTAATTTATATATCTATTTTTTATATATCAGTAACTTAATTAGCTATATTATTTGAACTTAATTATTGACTTAATTTAGTTATTTTAACCAGTTTCTCCTAATTTTAGTCTTTATTTTGTGGCATGCAACTTTTAACCTAGGTTTTTTTTATTCTGTCTGATGCATGTACACTTTTTACATGAATTAATAGTCTTAACTCTATTTTATAATCACTCAATATTTAAAACTAAAAAAATTTATTTTTCTTCTTTTCTGTTTCTTTGGTCTGCACTTAAAATTATTTTCTGTATACTTATTTAATTTAATACTTTCTCTCTCCCTCTCTCTCGCTATTACACTTTTACTACACTCATCTTAGGTATTTTCTCCTTTTTCTTTCACACAGACATCTAAAATGTAACAGCAAATAAAACGTCTTGATTCAATCTTTATTGATACAACTTTTCCTAGGCACATTCACTCCTTCTAGCCTCTTTATTCACACAGGGCTCATTCTTTCATTCTTTGTCCCTTTATTTATAGGGCTCATACAATCATATATCCCTCTAAGAGGGGCACCAGTTGCGTCCGCTTCTGCCAGGCCCCACTTAAGGGACAGTCCAGGAGGGGTATTTTTCTTTGAAGAAAATAGTTTGCAGTTTCATCAGCAGAAGTCAGCTTCACTACTCGTGTCGAGTTCATAGGCCGCTCTGCTTACATTGTGCAAATCACCAGTAATTATACTCTAACAGAGAGTTCAAATTGCATCAATACATCAGTCAGCAAAATTCTGATTGGTTCCAAAAGTTAGATAAACTTAGACGAAGTCCACGTATGGACATAAGCATATCTAGATATGATTATTTGGGCGTCAGGACCTCAGAGCAAGCCCAAATATGTGTATCAGACACCTATACTTCTTCTGGCTTCTGCAGCCGTACAGCTATTAAACCAGACTGAGAAGCTGCTGGTCAAAGTACTCTCTATTGTGCCTCTGTAAAAGGTTGTAAGGACAGGAGGGGGAAGGTTTACTCTCCTCATCTGTTTTAGTATGTGCAAACACTGCTGAGCAATCTTAACCAAGGTGGTATTAGTGGTCTATGCCAAAACAGCAGTGATACACACCCCCAGAAACTTAGTGCTTCTGACTGACTCCGCATTGACATTAACTGGACGTGGATTATGAACTTTCTGCTTCCTCCTAAAGTCAACAGTAATTTATTTTTCGTCGTACTGACATTCAGTGACAGATTGTTGTTGTCACACCAGATGACAAGCTGGATAACTTCCTCTATCTAGATCCTCATTGCTAATGAGGCTTACCACTGTTCGTTTGCGAATTTAATGATATGATCTGAGTCATAACTGGCACAGCAGTCATGAGTCAACAAGGTAAACAACAGTGGGCTCAAAACACAGCCCTGAGGGACCAAGGTAATCAATATCAAGAAAATAAATTTAACTTAAAATAATCTAAACTTATAAAAACTAATCTAAACTTATAATAAGTAAGCATTAAATAATGTCAAAAATGCATTAATAAATGCAAACCAAATAAACAAACAACAAATAAATCAACAAGCAAATATTAGTTTTATATTATATTATTTTGTATTGCTTAATGTATTAAAAAGACATATGGGCATGTAGTGGTTAAAATATGGCATTACATATTTTTTATGATAACTTTTTATCTGTATCTCTTTATCACACTTAAGAATAAAAGCCTATTGTAAAGTGTAAGGTCATTGTAGCTATTGATTCACAATCAATGCATGTATTATTTGTTAGTAATTACCAGAATTTGCAGCTAATACCAATAGCCTATATATAGTGTTTAGTGTTTGTTACACACATTCACACTAATGGTTCGGGTCTGTCTCCAGGTGTTGTAGCAGGAATATGTGTTAGTCTGCTGCTGGTGTTTGTTGCGGCAGCAGCTGGTGCGATCTACTATCGCCACATGATCTTTAAATTAAAAAGACAAAGTCATAAGTACAACTCATACAGCAAGAGTTGTCAGTGAGGTGATGCAGAGAGATCAGATGTAAAGTTCCCATTCATCTATGTCAATCATATTCATGTAGCGTATCATCATGTTTTACTGCAAGACAGCAGTTGCCAAAATGTAATATGAACACTATAAACTAACATTTATCTTAAACAATATATTAATGTGAACAGCAGTTTTGCCTTCTCTTCTGCTGTCAGTCTGAAGGTTTATGTGTGTCACGTTTCACCAGGAGTATAATGAGCGAGGAGCATAAATTGCTTGCTGCTTCATAATCTTTTAAAACAGGTAGCTCGTGTAATAAGATAAAAGGATTTATCTTGAATTCTGTCACGGAAATTATGTACAAACCGTAGTTAAACTAATTAATAATTAATGTTCAAAGAATTTGTACCTGTGTTGTATTATGCTGTAATACGCCATGGTGCTTTGTAAAATGAATGGATGGATGGTTTAGCTGCAGATTCAATCTGCATGATTGTGGTAGACATTTTTCTATTTTATATCGTATTAAATCCAAAAATAAATACAGTAGCTATACTTATTGTGATCACATTGTATTGCAAAAACACTTTTGCTGCTATTGAGGTGGGATATGGGTTAGATTTGGGACAGGTTTGGTGGTATGGACAGGTTTAAGGCTGGGTTAAAGCTGCTGTCTGTAACTTTTTGGTGCTCTGGCGGTTAATAAACAGAACTGCGTGTGTGTTGCGGAAGAATATGTAGCCGGATCTACTTCTCTCTGTTTATGTCTATGATGAATCACTACAGTACAGGGCTACTCCGCAGCGGTTCCTACGCGCCGAACCCGTCTCAATACTCTAAATATCAGTGTTGGGGAGTAGTTAACTACAAGTAGCGACGCTACTAACTTAACTACATTTTTCAGTAGCTTGGCAGTAGCTC
>JAUMHE010000080.1:586508-596606 GCA_032359235.1 Enteromius mattozi
TTTCCAGTTCAATATTAAGCACATGTCAGATTGTGCAAAGGACTTATAGTGTGTGTGTGTTTGTGTGCATTTGGTTCTGGTGATCTGTCCACAGGGCTCATCTAGGTGTTCTGGTCTTCGATGAAGATCATCTCTTGATGCTAATCCACCATCTTATCTGGATACGGACTGAGAAACAGAATAAGAGAGAAACAGACTAATATTAGCGTAGATACCATTCTTTTTACAATGTAATGAGTACATTGTGTGTTAAGGGGAGTGTTCCTGGTTCCGGTTGATCTAATTAATGCAGCCTAACAATCCTTTAACAGATTTGAATAATAGAAGCATATTAGTGTGCTATGTGTAAACCAGGTTAAAAAAGATGTGTCTTTAATCTAGATTTAAACTGACAGCTCTACCTGCTCCGCTTTAAGAGTTCTCTGCTCTGGTGGTTTTCAGCTCTGTCTGCTCTACCCTGGTGGACTTTTACTCTGTGTTCTTTTAACTCTGCCTGCTGGTCCTCTGCTCTGCCTTGGTGGTCTTCAGCTCCTGGCGCACTTCAGCTCTGCCTGCTCCACCAAGGTGGGCTCTGCTCTGCTGGCTCTGACCTGGTTTCCTGCTCCTGCGCTGGCTCCACCTCAGTCCTCTGTTCCTTCCCTTACTCATGGACCTGACCCTCTATCCCTCTCCCTGCTCCGCCTCCACTCCTCCTCCCTCCTGGACTCTGGTCTGTTCTAGAAGCCGCTCTTTAGGAGGCCTCTGTCACGATCTCTAACTCCACTAGAGGGGACTCCATCTCATACCTTTGCCACTAACTCTGGAAAATTTCTAATAGTCCTTTGGTTGGACTCATCATTTGCAACCACCTGTCTCTAAATAATTTTCCTTGTTTTCCAAGTTTCCTACTCTCTCAGAGTTTCCTAATTTTGCTCTGCCTGTGTTTTGACCCTGAACTGTTTCCTTGTTTTGATTGTTTTCTGCCTGCCCTGATCATGTAGATTACTCTTTTGCCTCTGCCTTGGATATTGTTCGCTGTTTCTGGACCCTGCCTGTTTTGACTACACTTTTTGTCACTGCATTCTTTTCTTCCTGATTATTTTAATTTCCCCTTTTGTATTACACTGTACTACACTGTATCACACTCAATGTTCGAGTTAATTAATGTTTCTTGATTAAAGCAACATATGTTGCATACTATATAGATGGAGCCATATATTACAGTAATATATCTGCAATTTTGCTTTAGAAATCAATAAGATTTTAGGGTTATTCATGTTGAAATCTGTTGAAAATATATTTTTTTGAGTACATAGAATGAACCTTTCATTGATTGTTCACAGATTAATTGAAGTTACTCCCATAATTTTAGGTTTTGAACTCTCAGGAAAAAGGTTGATAGGAACCAGAGCATCTGACAGCAGAAGCAGAAACACAAAGATTTTATGCTTTATGCATGAAGACAGATTGCAAATTACCATGCCACATCTCATTGCACCATTGATTCCAAATGCCACTGGTTCTTTGTACAGTTTATACATTGGAATATTTTCAAACATCAATCAGATTAAAGCTATAGTGGTTTAGTTAATAATGACTGCAGAATCCTTTAAAATGTAATTTTTTTCTCAATATATTTTTCAAAATATTTTCTCAAAATATTTTTCCCAATGCATCCCATAACCCCCATAATGTATGTTAGGGTAATTGCCATCTCCTTGTCTAATGAGTAAGAAGTGCAACCAGCTCTCTAAAATGTGGTTTGTTTACACTATACTTTAAACAGCAAGATGCTGTTGCTGCTTACTATAGCCATATGTTTACAGAAGAATGAGAAATTCATATCCAAATATTCAAATTAGCATTAAAATGAAGCTCTTGATCTAAAATTAGATTTACCTTCACAGGCTGTTTCGACACAACCTTGACTGTTTATTTTTTATTGATTTATTTATTTTTCTGAGAAGCCAGAGGAGAGAATGGAGCCCAATAAACCTCAGGAGGCAGCGGGCGAAATGATTAGTGCATTGACTGAAACAACTGATAGACATTTGGCAGAATTCCAGCCCTATAATATAGAAGAATCCCTAATTAAGAGTCATGTGATGCTGGAAAGTGCCGCTGGCCTCTCTGTGGGCACAGATTCCACTCATCAGCCTAATTCAAATGCGAGGCACGCTCATGGCAGTTTTATGAAAAGATCTGGGGTGACAGCAACATGCACAAAGAGGGAAGGATCATTTTCTCTTCAGATTTAGGATGCTTCCCTTGTGTTTTTACTCCACAAATCGGAGCGCTATCATTATACACGCAAGACATTTATAACCAATCAGAATTATCTATCAGCAGACACCCCCTCCCCCCATTTCCATTTGCATTCAGCATTTTGTTACATTACACTGCAATCATGAACCAATAACACGTAAATACACACCAATGACGCTACAGTATAGCAATCATACCGCATCTCTGACAGACATGAGTCACTCGTTTGCGCTCAAGAGGAAAATGCTTTATTTTTGTGAATGTTTTTTGGAAGGGGGAAGTGGTGTGCCAAATTTGAGCTGACATCATCAGTACATGTAAATTTGCCTGATGTAAAAAAACAAAAAAAAAGGAAGACTGTCCCCTGAATGAGGGCTGAGCTCAGAAACATGTCCAAAGGCTTGAGCGCATTCTTTCCAGGGCTGGAGGACTGCACGGTCGGAGTGATGCATCAGCCAGCCGCCTTTGAAGCAGATAAACCCTTTAAAACCATGAAGAGCATTTTCATACATTTTAGCTAGAGGCAGGTGGTTAGATTAAAAGGGTTTTGATGTGTTCGTTAAGTACTCTTTTTGTCCAAACCTTTATAACAAAGCTCTAGCTGTTTTGTCTGTTGACTGCAGTGTCAAATTTGTTTTTTGAATCTTGCTTAGAATTTGCACAGAAATCATTTCAGCCTTCAATACACTGCTATACTGAAGGATTTGATCATGTAGTTATAACTAGGGAAGAGCATAGATTCTTTTGCTCTGGTCTGCAAGAAACACTGATTCAGACCTCTGTGTTAACATATGTCAGTGGACAATCGCTGACAGCATTTGCTGCATGTCTACTTCAGTAGCGGCTGTGTGGCAAAAGTCAGTTTCCATAGTGATTGCGGCGAATGCAGTAGACAGTGTAGTGAGGAGAGATTGCAGACAATGTGACGTGCTCTGTGTTACACGTTGCTCATGGTGCTCTGTGTACAATATATTTGACTGTTTTGTAGCTTCAGAACAGAAGTCTACAATTCAGTTGTTAATTGAAAGTGAATAACTGTCTAATATAATTAAACACACTATATGTGTTTTGCTATGATGATTTGGGAAGGGGGAAAGTGTTGTCTTTTTTTAAAGAATGAACTGTAAAGCCAGTTAAAGGCTGGCTTAAACATTTAGGCCTTTGTGTAACTCAAGCGCAATTTTGAGGCAGAGAAAAAAAAAGGAAATATTGAAACATGAAAATGTAATATCTGCTAATGAAAGGAGACAAAAAAGGGAAGGTATCAATGGGAGCAAACCCCAGCAGAAATATAACAAGGAGGCTGAGACCATTTTGCTGTTGCCTAGCAACACTTGAACAAAATTTTTAAAATGATTTAGATGCCCCATACTGCTTTGAGGGATGTATATTTTTATACAGCCTACCTAAATGGTCTGCGGTACTCACACACAACCTGGATCCTCTGCACTTGTAACCAACAATTTACTGTCAATTTTTCAAGCTCGGCTAAGACAAGTCAGAGACACTGAACACAAGCGTTCTCAAACAGTAATGACAAAAAAAGGATTTATTACTCTCTTATAGCTGACAGGATTTGCATAATTCCTTAAAACAAAATCAAGTCCAAGTCGTTATGGGGATGATAAGACAAATCATTTAAAAATATATGCAGAATTTAATTACAGTTTGCTTAAAAATTGTAGAAGATTTCTTCTGGTAAAATTGTATTTTTTTTTTTCGTTATTTTTTCTATGTCACAAATGTGAATTCATATTACTGAACAAAGCTGACATGTGAAAACACAAAACAATAGTTTCCAGCATACCACATTTTGACATGTTATTGTTATTTTTCCTTTTTTTTTAATAATCTGAAAGCCTATGACAGCCTGCTGATTATCTCTCTAAATAAACCTATCTGGGCATAACATGATGTCACCAGCAAGCCAAAAGTACTCAAGTGTCCACAGCAGGTGTATAAATATGTCATGTTTTCACAGCCCTAACCAAAGGGAGATGCAGCCAGATGGAGTGCAAATGTTAAATTTCATGTAGTATCATTAGTAGGTTAGTTCACCCCTCATTGGTTCACCATCTGCTTCCAATTGAGTTCTCCACTCTGAGCCAAGCTTTGAGAGAGGAGGTGAAATCTATACCACTTTGACCCAAATCCTACATTGGGTTCATTAACTTTTCATTAACCAGTGTTTACAGACTTTCACAATTCTGTCATTCAGAAGAAATTAAAAAAGATAGCTAATCAGCAAGTGCATGATATATCTTTCATGCATATGAAGGACTAAAAAGTTGAAAATGCTTTACTTACCACTTATTTATGGACTTCCAACAGAGGGTCAAGACGGAGCAGTAAACCAGGACATTTATGCAATCCAATTATGCATACCATAAAAGATAGCATCCAAGACAGGTTCTTTTTTCCCCTCATTCTTTCATTCTTTCTTTAAGTGTCATCAGTTTCAGATGAGGAGTGATATTTCCTGATTACACCTAATGCTCTGTCTCTGGCTTTACCTGTTCTGCTCCTCATCTGCCATATTTTTAATATATATTATGGTTTGAAGTGGGCTGGGTTTGAAGAGGGATTTAGAATGGGCAGTGAATGGCCGAGTTCATTTTAACCTCATGATAACCGCAGATGTGTGTGTGTGTGTGTGTGTGTGCGCGCGTGTGTGAGTATATCAATAAAAGGTGAATTTTAAGTCGATTTCAAGGATTTGAAAAGACAGAGAAAAAAATAAGAAATTGCCCATTTTGTTAATATGCTGCTGCAACCCAAGAATTGTACTCAGTTTTAGAAACAAAAAATAACGTTCCAATATTCCACCGATAATATTGGACTAATTTTTCATGAGCATGATGTTAACACATTCACATGCAAGGTGAAGATTTGCGTGCCTGACCTGAAAGTGTGTGTGTGCGTGTGTGCGTGCGTGTGTCCGTTGGGGGGTGTTGACTTTCACATGACATTGACGCTCTGGAAATGTTGAGTAGCTGCTGATCTCAGACAGTCGTTGCTCGGTGGATCCAGCACCACTCTCCCGTGGACAGCTCCCGCAGGACCGCTTTACATGGACAGAAGGCTCATTTATGTGCCAAGTCATTCTGGAAGTTTACAACTTGGAGAGGAATCTACGGATACCTCGCTGCATGACACACAGGCATATTGCTTTTGGGAAGGAAGCCAAATTAACTGTAAGTAGATGCAAGAAATTGGAAAATCATTTTCATTTCGTTAAAATGTATTAAGTGTGCGTGCGTGTGTTTAAATGCATGGGTATAACAATAGTAAATGCATCAAAACACTGCCGGAACATAATTGAGAAGCTGGCTGATCGTTCGATGGAAGAAAAATAAATAAATAAAAAAAGATTTATATCTGTAAATTGACTGTTATTCTGTTTCGATTAGAGGCGGCAGCGCTCTCAGTGGTTTTTTGTGTGTGTGTCTTTACGGTGGTAAAACAGTGATTTCGTATGATTCGGTGTGTTCAGGTTAACTGAAGCTGTGTCGGGTGTTCGCGTGGTGGATCTCTTCTGTCTAAAATCAGAGACATGGCGACAAACAACACCAAAAACATCGATGGACAAGTTGTGACGGAACTCAACGAGATCACAACTAACGACAAACCCAAAGCAGAGGACGCCAAACCAGAGAAAAAGAAGAAAGACATTCCAGACAGAGAAACTTGGGGTGGGAAATTTGATTTTCTCCTGTCATGTGTGGGCTATGCCATCGGACTGGGCAACGTGTGGAGATTTCCTTATCTGTGCGGGAAAAACGGCGGAGGTAAGAGTCTGAGATGTTGTGTCTGGATGTATGTGTGCTTTGTGTTGCTGTGCACAGCTCCACTGGGTGCTTTCATCTATTTATGTGATTCCAGGGGCTTTCTTGATTCCTTATTTTTTGACGCTTATTTTTGCGGGAGTCCCTCTGTTTTTTCTTGAATGCGCTCTTGGACAGTACACATCCATTGGCGGCCTTGGGGTTTGGAAACTAGCTCCAATGTTCAAAGGTATATGATTTCTGTTCAGCACCTTTCTTGCTTATGTGCTCCCATACTTACTGCCGAAAAAGAAAAAAACAAACAAACAAAAAACATACAAAACAAAGTTGGTTTCTAGAAGTATGCGATCTTGGTGTTCAATTCAAGTAATAGTTTTAAAAGCATGTGTTATGCGTTGTGAGTTTGTTAAGACTGATACATGTCGTTCTGAAGGTATTAATGTACCCTCTGATCTTCAAAGTTGAAGACCAATTATGTAATAAAGTAATGCTGTGTAAAGGACGTTTTGCTGCTTTAAATGAATGAATGTAAATTATAGCTAACAAGCTGTCATAACTACAGGTGTTGGTCTTGCGGCTGCTGTTCTCTCTTTCTGGCTGAACATTTACTATATTGTCATCATTTCCTGGGCCCTGTACTACTTATACAACTCCTTTACCACTGTAAGCATTCCTTGTCACATGCGCTTGCATGCCATCAAAATATAATTTGAGAACATCATTATTCTGGGGTATTTAAACAAACAAAAAAAGAAAAAAAAAACATTCTTCTGCTCTTTGTAGGAACTTCCATGGAAATCTTGTAACAATCCATGGAACACTGAGAGATGTTACACAAACTACAGCATAGTAGACACCACCAATCTCACCAGCGCTGTCATGGAGTTTTGGGAGTAAGATTTTGGGCAAATTGATGTGCATGACCTTCTTTGACCTTTGTACATGAAAATACATGTGTCCAGAAAATGTCTCATTGTGAAGTGTAATTGTGCTGCATGATGTGCTTATACAGACGCAATATGCATCAAATGACTGATGGCTTAGAAAAACCTGGTGAAATTCGTGTGCCACTTGCAATAACTCTGGCCATTGCCTGGGTCCTCGTGTACTTCTGTATCTGGAAGGGTGTTAGCTGGACTGGAAAGGTGAGATGTGTTTGTTGGTCTGTCTTCAAGAGTTTGGTCTTGAGGGATTTTGAGTGATTTCACCACATTGAATGTAAAGTGCACATGCTTGCCATTAACTTTGTGGGAGTAGGCAAAAATGCTCTGTGGGTTTCTTGTCTCATGAAAGCAATTTCCAGCATTTTTTAACAGACATGCTGAACAAATGCATATGGGAATACATCTGATAGAGAAATCAATGTTTTGCAGGTTGTTTACTTCTCAGCCACCTACCCATACTTCATGTTGTTCATTTTGTTCATCCGTGGAGTGACCCTGCCGGGGGCTAAGGAGGGAATCATGTTCTATGTCACTCCTGATTTTGAGAAGCTGAAGGAGTCTGAGGTGATTTTACACGTTTAATCATTCAGACAGGATCAAGCAAACCCAATCTAGCTGCTAAAAACTTTCATTTTCTGTCTCAGGTTTGGCTGGATGCTGCAACACAGATTTTCTTCTCCTATGGTTTGGGTCTAGGCTCTCTTATTGCTCTGGGCAGCTACAACCCCTTCAATAACAATGTGTACAGGTATGAATGATGCAATCAACATTTCATCAGTTAGATAACTCGACCCTCTTTTAGTGTTTCTGGCCCTTTTCTCACTGACTATTTGTTTTATTGATGCTGTGAATGACGTTTGTTTGATTGAACTAGATCTTTAACTGTGACTGACTGTGATTAAGTGCCCATAATCAGACTTGACATTTTAGCACATGAATAGCGAGAATTACCATCAAATTAAATGTGAAGTTTGACTATATCGCTTACATAATCCATCTTCTCCTGAAATGCTAAAATGATGTGTAGCTTTCAGATCAGACAAAGAGGTTTATAGCGCATTTGAAGACAGAATTCCCCCCCCCCCCCTCTCTTTTTTTCTGCAGGGATTCTATCATTGTGTGCTGTATAAATTCCTTCACTAGTATGTTTGCTGGATTTGTGATTTTCTCTATCGTGGGCTTCATGGCACATGTAACAAAGAGATCAATAGCTGATGTAGCTGCATCAGGTAATCCGTTCATTTTTGCATGATTAGAATATTGCATTTTATATTGGCTGAAGTATGGATATTTCTCTTAAAATGGTAATATAACTTTTGCTTTGTTCATGGCTTAGGTCCTGGTTTGGCGTTTTTAGCTTATCCAGAAGCTGTGACGCAGTTGCCCATCTCACCACTGTGGGCTATTCTCTTCTTCTCCATGCTGCTGATGCTGGGAATCGACAGTCAGGTGAGAATATCACATATTCAAGCTCTGACCTAGAAACAGATGTGAACAGGATCTGATAGGTACTTCAGATCTGCCAGCATCAGTGGCAGAGTCCCTGGCGGCCACACAAGGAAACATAAGGAACATTAAAAACACCCCACTGGCCTTGTGCCACATAAAATCGTTTGATGTTGATTTCTGCCTTTATAGCTGCATGCATTGATAATTTTAAACTGATGTTCGTTATCTCTGAAGCTGGAGATTAACCATCTCTTAAGCATTTTCTGTAAAAACAAACTGAGGTTGAATCGATCCCAGCCCTGTGGCACCAAACAATATAGAATTTAATACTTGTTTTATGTCCTTTGTGTTTGTTTTTGGAAAGTCATATAAAACCAACTCTGATGTAATGACTGAAACATGTGCACACACACACACCTTTGCATACAGATTTATTGAATGTAACTAGTATTGTCAAACGATGAATCATGATTAATTGCATCCAAAATAAAAGCTTACATATGTATGTGTGCTGTGTATATTTATTATGTATATATAATAAATACACACACATGCATGTATATACTTCAGAAAATAGGTTATGCTTTTTATATCATATAAATTATATGAATATAAACTTATAAATACATCTAAATATTTTCTAAACATACACTGTTATTGTTTGCATGTTTACATATACATAATAAATATACACAGAACACAATTATACTGTATATTATGCAAACAAAAGCTTTTATTTTGGATGCAATTAATCATGATTAATTGTTTGACAACACTAAACATAACCTAATTATTTGTTACAATAACGTGCACATGGAATCTATTATTTTTTATTATTTCTATATTATTGAAATTGGTTTCACACTGGAGCCATTTATGTGTAAAAGCAACAAAATTAATTTTGTGTTGTGACCTATTGCTATATTTTCTTAATGCTACCATCAATTCACAGAATGCTTCTGTGTTTTAAGACAAACATTGTTGATGTTGCTTTCAGTTCTGCACAGTGGAGGGCTTCATCACTGCTCTGGTGGATGAATTTCCACGGCTGCTCAGGAGAAGAAGAGAGATTTTCATTGCATGTGTTTGCGTTGTATCCTATGCCATTGGGCTGTCCAATATCACGCAGGTAAATCAATGAAGAAAGCAGATGATGAAATGTTTGACCAGAGGCTGTATATCAATACAATTGCAGGCTGCAGGGCCTTGTATTGATTCTTGCTTTGTTTTAGGGTGGCCTCTATGTGTTTAAGCTCTTTGACTATTACTCAGCCAGTGGAATGTGTCTGCTCTTCCTGGTGTTCTTTGAGTGTATCTCAATCTCCTGGTGCTATGGTGAGTCCTTTTTACGTATCTTAAAATCTGTAATATACATTGTGCTCATCCTTTGCATTGAATAGCATTATGAAAATGCTCTGACAGGGACAGGGCCAAAAAATGGCATCAACAGCACCAAAAAATATTATATGTTATAGTTTATATATATATATATATATATATATATATATATATATACAGTGTTGGGGGTAACGCATTACAAGTAACGTGAGTTGCGTAATAATATTACTTTTTCCAAGTAACTAGTAAAGTAACGCATTTCTTTTTAATTTTAGAGTAATATAACTGAGTTACTTTTTCAAAAAAGTAATGCCAGTTACTTTGTTTTCTTATTTATT
>JAUMHE010000080.1:651662-667206 GCA_032359235.1 Enteromius mattozi
GCAGCAGACGTGGAGGACTATAATGTGATAAGAGCTCGCTCAAGTACTGAGGAGCTAAGCCATTCAGGGCTTTATAAATGATTAACAAGATTTTAAAGAGGTAAAACAAATTATTATTATTATGATAGATTTGAAGGGGGAGAAGAATTTATGTGCATCAGATTTTTGACAGGAAAGATTCACTTTTTTGAGCTTGAAATATGTCACCTATGAGAATATAATTAGATTCAAAGAGAAAGTGTTGAAATGGGTGGTGCGTGTGTTGCCATCTAATAAGCCAATTAAATAGTCTGCATAGCACCCATCTTGACCAAATATATTCAATCTTGATTTTTATAAAATGTTGTTTTTTGTCTGTTTTTGCGCAAATTTAAAGTTTTTTAAATAGAAGGTAATAATAATAATTATTTTTAAAAATCATTTAAGTGACTAAATGATCATGTAAAGCAAATATCATCAAAATTACAGCAGTTAAATAGTTACTGCCAAATTTCTGGGCAACAGCACATGACTACACGTTTTGAACTCCTGCGTAGTCGTAAGATGCATACTGTAATGCATTGCTTGTCAGTGCAGACACAAAGACCTATTCCCGGTTACTTATGTGTTCAGAATGTGTTAATGCATCAAAGCATTGTGTTACAGTGTTCTAAGATGGTGTTTCAATGTTTATTCTCTCAAGAAAAGGGGTAAATGTAGTGTCTATAGCCACTAGATGGCAGAAATAGGAAAGTCTAAATGGAAAGGAAAGAGAAGAGATACACTATTGCACGTGCCTGCTTCTTGAGTGTATTCCAGATGAGTGTGTGTGACAGCATAGACCTGTTTACATTTGGTTATTTGTGCATTTTCACTGATTGGATATTTGTCTAATCATAAAAGACAAGGTGTAAATAGGTAAATTACAAAAGGTGTAAATTATAAACACACAGGTTTGTAGTGAAAACAATTTTAAGTTTTTCTTTCCCTACAGCGGCTAACGGACCGAAAGTCTCACACTTACTTCAGTGTTGAAGAATAAGGTGGATATAAAAATAATATTTTGTAAATATATTTTGCTTTTATAATGTATTGGTAGCAAAAAAAAAGCGAATTGGTGCAGACCAGTGCCATTGAAAAACAGAGTTGCGACACTCCCATAGGCTTCCATAGGAACTGAGAAACGGGGAAGTAAAGCGGCCGATAGTTCCAAACAACCAATAGTTCCAGCATTGAAGTCTATTTATTTCAGTGCTTCTCAAGCACATTCGCCAGAAAGTTGAGGAAATTACAGCAGTTTTTCGCATTTTAACACATCACCTCTCGGAAATCTGCAGAGGATTTGTGTTTTATGAAACTTGTTATAGTTAATGTTTATTTTTATATAATAGGCAGTTATGCTATATTTGGAGTTAGATAGCATGAGAAGCACCTCAACAGCGATCATAACCAGGGGCCGGTTGCATAAAAATATAAAACAAATTCAGTTACATAAAAATGTATATTAGTCTAAGGTAAATACAAGGAATAAAACAGATTACTCTTGGCTAACTGCTAGCTGGTCAGACTAGCTCTTAAGACACTGTCTTAACATGAAGGCTAAGTTTTATTGGGTTAAATTCTGTATTTCCTGACCTTTTTAACATTCACTTATACATGAATGTCATAAAATAATACTGGGATGTGAGTATAATACACTTTTTAAATTCAACATTTTAAAAAAGGAAAACTTTAAAAACACTTTTAAACTCTTTATAAACATTAAGTGTTTGATAATGCCTTAAAGCAAAACATAAATAAATAAAGCTATTATGACCGCTATTATGTAGGTTATATTTATTTAACAGCCATACCGGCATATAGTGGTTAAACCATGACATTACATTATTTTTCTGGCCACCAAATGCCTCTAATTTGCCTCTTTGTGATGAAATTTAAAAACATTTTCTCTATTTTAACCCTAAATACAACACTAATTGTAATATAAATAATAATAATAAAAAAAGCATATTAAAAATATATTAATGCTGTCTCTTCATCACTCCCCAGAATAAAATGCGATTGTAAAACATAGTTATCAATACACAATCATACGTGATATTATGTCGTGGCCTCGAGATGCTATGTTAAGGGAACGACATTCTCGTGGTCACGACTTCTTATGATGAGGGAACGACATATTTTTCTCGTGGCCACAAGTTTATTGCATAAACAAATCTGCGTGACCATAGCAACCTGGGATTATCAGAGATGTTTAAACATTTTTATTACATTAAATGTTTAATTTAAAATTTGTATATTTTTCTTCTTCTTTTCTTTTTATGTTTATTTCATATAAACATATTTATTTCTGCAGTTGGTGTATACCTAACGTTCTGTATAGTCATTGCTAGTATGTGTATAGTTATTACTTTATGATTGTAGACTATATGCCCGTGCGTGATGATAAATAAGAGTGCTATGTTTTCATTTGCAAATTCATTCCTCAACGAAAAAGATGATTCAAGGGCTGCTCTAGGCATTAGGCTTTATCAATATTTATTAATTCGCAGAAATAAAATGAAATATATCAACTTTTAAACTGCATTTTAAATTACAGTCGGCATAATCAAAGCTTTTTTAGGCTACATTATATATATATAGTCGAATAATATAAAGTCAGAACATCATGTAAAAAGACCGAAATAAAGGCGGGGGGGAAGCCAATATAAAACTATAATAATAGGCTAATGATGGGTAAAAATGTTTTCTTGTAGGCCTACTTTATTTAATTCATGTAACATTTATTCATGATAAACTTAATATAAATAACGTTTACATTGTGTGCAATATAATAATTTATATTATAAAACAATAAATCAATCAATCTTTATTTATATAGCGCTTTTAACAAAACAAAAAATAAAATTTATTCTGAAATAATTTTTATAGTACAATAATTTCTATAATAATTCATATGATCATTTCTAAATTCAAAATAAAACAATAATGAATCCATCTCTGATAATGTTGGTTAATAATGGTTTGCAGCCATCGACCTGAAGGATGTGTACTTTCACGTCTATTGAACTGATATTGAACTGTTCCTTCAGTTTGCTTTCGAAGGTCGGGCGTATAAGTACAAGGTCTTCCCCTTTGGGCTGGCCCTGTCTCCCCGCGTCTTTACAAAGATGGCAGAGGGTGCCCTGAACCCCCTCTGGGCAAAGGGCATCGGAATCCTCGATTCAGGCGACTGGCTAATATTAGCTCACGCAAAGGATCAGTTGTGCGAGCACAGGGACACGGTGCTTCGGCATCTCAGCCTATTGGTTCTTTGGGTCAACCGGGGAAAGAGAAAACTCTCCCCCGTACAGAGGATCTCTTTTCTCGGGATGGAGCTGGACTCTGTCAGTATGACCACTCGTCTCACTCACGAACTGTCATAATCAATGCTGAAATGTCTTGCGGCCTTCGGGCACAAGAAAGCGGTTCCTTTGAAATTCTTTCAGAGGCTCCTGGGACATATGGCAGCTGCAGCCGTGGTCACGCCGCTCGGTCTGCTTCATATGAGACCGCTAAAGCATTGGTTGAATAGCAGAGTCCCGAGATGTGCATGGCGTCGCAGCTCACTCCAGATCGGCGTTTCCCCGGAGTGTCCCCGCCTTTTCAGTCCGTGGTCAGACCCTGTTTTCCTACGGGCCGGTGTGCCCCTAAGCCAGGTGTCCAGGCATGTGATGGTTTCCACAGATGCCTCCATGAAAGGCTGGGGCGCCGTATGCAATGGGCAGGCAGCCTCGGGCTCCTGGTCTGGACCTCAACTGCAGTGGCATATCAATTGCCTCGAGTTGCTGGCCGTTCGGTGTGCTCTGCGCCGGTTCCGGGGCAAGCGCTTTCTGGTCTGGACAGACAACATTGCGACGGTAGCGTACATCAACCATCAGGGTGGTGTCTGCTCCCATCGCCTGTCACAACTCGCCCGCCATCTCCTCCTCTGGAGTCACTCGCGGTTCAAATCGCTGTGAGCCATTCATGTTCCGGGAGGGCTGAATCGTGCAGCCGACGCGCTCTCACGACAACTTCCCGGAGAATGGAGACTGCACCCTGGGACGATCCAGCTGATTTGGAGCTCTCTTATTGGTGCTATGTTTCCTGGGTGCATCCTGGCCAGGATTTCTATATTGCCTAAAATATCTAGGTTTTCAATTTGTTTGCATGTGCAGACATGCTGGTGTATGGCATAGTTTCCTTATGTTTTCGAAATGCTCTTGAGGTACTTTGAATCAAAGTAATAAAAAATGGCACATATGGTCACCCTAGTTTTAATCTTATGTGGATTTGTAAATCAGAAGAAGTGTGTATCTTGATCAGGGTCCAGTCCAATGTTCCTTTGGACAAACTGTCACAAAATTAAGATGGATTACCTGATCCAGTATAGCAAAACTGGGATTTCCAGATCATTCTAATCCAGTGACCGAGAGAGTTCAACACGCTGTAACTTAAGAAAGCACATGCAAATAGAAAAAGCACCAGCAAATCAAGAAAACAGAAATCAGTTTGACAACAGGTGCTGCAAATGCTCACAATGCAACCAAATATAGAATTTGTTTTCTTTATTTGGTTGTGTTGTGAGCATTTGCAGCGTGCGTGTTGTCAAATCGATGAAGCTATTTTATTTATTTGCTGGTGTTTTTTCTATTTGAAGCGCCTTGAGCTCTCTCCTCCACCGTAAAGAATTTACTTTTTTACCACTTGGGCCCTGATGAGCAGCACCGTGTCCCAAAGACAGGTCAAGAGCCTCACTAGCCTTGAGTTTGAAATGAATAATAATGATCCACTTGAAACCTTTTGCCTGGCTTAGAGGTTCTTTTTAACACAACATAATAAATAAAATCTACCTTACAGAGCAAAATGCATCCTAAACTGGCAAGATTTACAATATTTTTTTAATTTTGCAGTCCAAGTCACATATCAATGAAAGCGTATTATGTACTACAGGGTATAAGTACAGAGTGTAGTTTTTCAGGGTACTTTAATCTTGATGTTGTGTTGCTTGTTCAGGACGTCCAGTATCTGAGGGAGGATGTCCATATCATTGGTTCCTGGGCTCAGTGACCCAATGCTGCACCTCACCTTTGCCCTGTGCTTGGGTTTGAGCGATCGAAGAGATTCTGCTTCAAAGCCTGTGTGTCTCTCATCAATTCCCAGAATAAATGTAGAGTTTCTTGCCAGTTGCACACACCACAGCAGCAAACCAATGAGAAAGCAAAGCATGACGCATAAGATGGCATTATAAACCCAGCCAAAGCAGTGATCAGAGACACAGGATGCGAAATCAGTATCGGTGAGTTCATGGATAGATCTCTGGGCTAGTTCTGCTGGACTGGTACACAGTGGCATCACAGACACGGCTTTATTCCTCTGTAGCCAGTGTGTTAAGTACTGGATGCTGCAATCGCAGTGGAAGGGGTTCCCGGATAAGTTGACCAGCTGCAGGTGCTGGAGCCGGTCTAATTGCCCAGGGGTCACGGTGGTCAGGAGGTTATCCTGCAGCAAGAGTTCAGTGATTTCTGCAGGAAGATGAGGGACAGCTCTCAGCCCCTGTGAGCTGCAATTGACCCTCAGACCTTGGGACGGTAAAGTCTTGCACCCACAGGCCTGGGAACTGACGTGTGCAAAGATTGAGCACAAGAGAAGGGCCAATCTGGAAGCGAAGAGCATCCTGTGTGTGAAGAAACCACAAATACTTTAGCTCATATCTTTAGAAGCAGGCAGTTATTGACATCATTACATGCAATAAAAATCTGAAGCCTGAATAGCACTACTCGGTTGTCTTGAAGTACATACCCTGATAGCACATGTACATCACGTCTATGTGTTGTCTACCAACCTTTTTAAGCCCAAGATCCCTGACCTGACTTTCTGAAAACCAAGATCTACACTGTAAAAATGATTATTTAGTTTAATAGAGTTGTACACATGCTGGTTTCCATAACAGAGTTCAAGATATTTTAATTACTACTGGAGCTGCCAGTTTGCTTAGTTTGAAATGATTTTTGAACAGCAAGCACAATCTACACTCGGGGTCCAAATGAACTCACCCGTTTTCGTTCACTTCTTTAACGGAATAGCGAATGAGGTAGGAGGTGATTTTAAACACAACATCAGCCTTTAGGATCATGTGTACTTTCCTGGTACCTACAGGCAAATGAGTGGTAACACAAGGTACTTGCCTGAAGTGTATGTACATGGTAACAAATAAGAAACACAGCTGTACTTAACAGTCGTACATGCATGGTAATTAGTTTGTACATACAGACAAGTGTGGGTAAGAACGGTCACTTACATGTAGTGCCTGTACATGGTAACTAATTAAACATTTAACTGTACTTACTAATGTATATTCATGGAATATATGTAGTACTTAAGGACAAGTGGGTACAAACAGGCACACACTATTGTACATGGTAAATGTGTAGCACCTATGGAAAAAAATGTGCTTTTATGTGGTAACAAACCAGACACATACTGTATTTGGTATATATATGATAAATATGTAGTACTTACAAATAAGTGTGTGTTAATGGTAAATTCCTCTCCATAACAGTGCTTACAAAGTTTGAAGAACTGGTTATTCCTGTGTAAAATGTTATTCTTTGTGTAAAATGGTGCATTTTAGTATATGGAAATAGAAGTGCACAAATATTACATAGGAATTACCAACACTTCCCATGTCTATGAGGACGTGCCTGTACCCACTTGTCAATAAGTACTACATATTTACCATGTATAAAGTACAGTAAAGTGTCTAATTAGTTACCATGTACAGACACAACCTGTAAATGACCGCTCTTACCCACACTTGTCTGTATGTACAAACTAATTACCATGTACATACACTTCAAGATATTTACTATGTATGTACAGGAAAGAACACGTAAAATAAAGTGCTACCCTTTATCCCTTATAACAGTTCATTATAAACAGTTATTTTTCTTTCTATTTTTTTTCTCTTTTTTTGCTGTCCAGCAAAATATGACATTAGTGTAGAGTATTTAAGAGGTCAAACATCTCAAAAGGCTAGAAAGACTAGACTTTATAACAGCACTGAAGAACACTGTGGTTGCCATAATAATACTAATAATACTACTACTACTAATAAAAACATATTCACTGCTTTATATAAAGGAATGAGCTTTTGATATGTGACCCCAATATTGAACACTTAAAATGTTTGAATGCACTAGAATAAGACAGATTTCTGTGTGTGTGTGGATGTAATACATACCTTTTAGCATGAGATTGACAGCAACTGTAGAAGTGTAATAATCATCATGGCTGAGACATACATCCACTATAGTTTTTTCTTGCAAATGTTTTTGTACATCAAAACAGGCATGGCTGGTGCTTCAAACTGAACGTCTGGAACTGTTTGTCCTGTATTTTTGACCGTTTGTATTGACCAGTGAGAGCTCTGGGAGCATCGTGGGTCATGTGATCATCCTGTGCCCTGTGTGAGCAGAGGATAAGACTATCTGCCAATGGCACATTAGAGATGCCCTGCTCCCTGAACGAGATGCATGCTTTTATCTGCACTCGAGATGAGTTTGAAAATATTGAAAATTATACAACTTGCTATACATGATGAATGCAAATTTGAACATTTGAAACATACTCGTTTGCTTATTTGTAACCCTTTGAAAATTCTGTCATCATTTACTCACCCTCAAGTAGTTCCAAATCTGCATGAATTTCTTTGTTCTGCCGAACACAAAGTAATTTTGAAGAAAGTTTATAACCAGGCAGTTTTGGTCACCATTGACTTCCATAGAAGGAATGGAAGTCAATTGTGACCCAAACAGCCTGGTTACAAACTTCATTGGACAGCATTAAAAGGCAATTTTCTTGATATTTAGAATTTTTATGTTTGCACACAGATTCTAGCTTTTCCAATCTCAGCAAAATATTGTCCTATCCTAACAAACCATACATCAATGGAAAGACGCTTTCAAATGACGTGTAACCTCAATTACAAAAAAAATGACCCTTAGCTGCAATCCCTCTTTAAATGTCAAAATAATTTAAATGATAAACTGCTGAATGCTTTGGAAAACTGAGGCTGTAATTAGCTTGAACTGTCTCATTAACAACAAACAAAACAAAGCAATCAGTCAACTATACGTATCATATAATTGTTTTATTTTATGTTCTGAATGTCGTCACAGTTTGAGTTTTACATTGACTGTACACTGACATAGATAACCATCACATAAAATAAAATCTCAAAAGACAAGCATTCTCTGTTCTACAACAACAAAATAAACCAATGCCCTTTATTATGAGCTATTTCTCCTAGTGGTTGATTGGGACGGTGTGATAGCAGCCTGTGAGGACAGAAACATCCAGAGGATCTCAACAGTCCGTTTCAGTGACACACGGTAAAACAGACGGGAACACACCTCTCATTTAAAGATACTGTACACATTATATACAAAATGTTTCCTAACTTGGTCCCCTAATATATTTATTACTGCTCAAATGTGTCTTTACAAGCCCTCTTTACGTGGGCTAATAGTGGGACAGGATCGCTTTATGCCATCTTTTTGCATGGATGAGCTGCATTACCTGCAGTAACACACAACACAGCACAGAACTACAGGTTGAGCACATGAAATGAGGAAACACATAAAAAGAGGATAAGAAATACAGAAAGAGAGGTAAAGTGAAATAAAAGAGTTAAGGCTGAGTGTTGATCAGCTCACGGTGGACAAAAAAAGAATGATGCATTTGAACCTTCAGTCCTTCATCTGTCAATCAAAATATCAGAATATCTTCTCATGTTGTTAATATTTTATGCAGAACAACAATCTTTGGAAACTGTTACTTTGGAAGTATTATAAATGCGAGATTTAAACTTTTTTTTTAACAAAACCATTTTACTTTATTGAGAGCAAAACAGGATATTAAACATGAAAATTTTACGCTCAAGAAATGATCAGATTGTAAAAATGTCAGGAGCGGGGTTGAAAAATGAAAGGGTGCAATAATTTCAAGCAAATAGAAAGAATACGAACACAATTCTTTCTTCACTGAATTTAACACGAGGTGCATAAACAGTTAGTTTAGTCTTTAGTTTAGTCTGTTCTTGTTGACTTTAGTACATCAGAATAAATATTGCACTCAATATATGTGATATGTTGAAAAGAAAACCTAATGCTTTGGTTTTGGGTCATGAAAACGTTCTCAGAAGCAAAGCTTATAAAATTTTCATCCTGAAAAACAAATCGAAAAATATCAGCTTATATCTCTGATCAGATTGCATCTTTACAACAATCATTTTCATTTGATTCACTTCACAGACTAAAAGTTCATTTCTAGATATACCTCTAAACATACAGATGCTTGCATAATAAAGCAGAATTTTCACCTGAAACAATCTCCTGGTTGTTTAAAAGTAAAAAAAGAAGAGAACTTTTTACATGATTGCACTTCATTGCCATGGTAACACTGGTTTATTTTCAATAATAAATAAACACCCAAGAACAACATCTATAACAAATCACAGTTAAAGCCTAGCCGACCACTTTGACGTTTCATTCAATGTAAAAACACTTGTTGGATGAGAATCTCTACGCCACTATGATGAAGTAATAAGATGCTTTAGCCATGACCACTTCATCATGACAAACATATTGCACTTAAAAACAAACAAGAACAATCCATACAATATAGAAAAATAATTCCATCACTGGCCCAAGAGTTTCCTCCAACGAAAAAAAACAAACAAAAAATCAGTTCATAAAAAATAAAAAGATTACTCCAGGCATGCAAACATATTTTAACATCTCCTCAAAACCCTTACTGTAAGTCTGTAAGATTCATATGATGCTGTACAAGTAGTTAAGCAGTTCAAAGTGCCACATGATACTGCATTTGTGCTTCAGAATTGCTTAATAACAGATCACAACGGAAGGTTTCTATTAGCATATTTCTTTAAATATGACTTCCACTCAAACTGACCAAGGTATTGTTCTCAAAAAGTTGTGAATACATCTTTTACAGTATTCTATAACACCGCTTTTTGCTTACAATGGTTTTAGTTACACTACTGTACTACACACAAAACATAGTGGGTGCAATGGTCATTGGCACGTTCGTTAATGATAGTTAAGACAACATGTAGAGCTGTCATCTACAATAAACACAGCGTTGGGACATCTACTGTGTCATTCTGCTAATTTGAATGAATGTCAGCCTCAAAAACACAATGTTTGAATACAAGCAAACCCACTGTTTTGTTAGTTTTCATAACCTCTGTGAGGCAAACCTAACAAAATTCGTGTCGGGAAAATAAATATCATATTTTGCATAAAGGCAACAAAACCCATGTTTAGAACCATTAAGATTTTTTGCTGGTATTATACAAAGTTCTCAATAAATAAATTAATAAATATAAAACAGTGATTTCTATTGGAACCATAATACTGCAATGTGAAAAAACCCTATGTATTATTTAAATGTAAAATATTTGTGCAGCATGGTAACTGGTTTTAATATATGCTAACATTAATCGAAATATTATTGTTTTATTGTGTTTCCTGGGAACAGAATAAAAACTATTTGATAATAATAACTAATTTTAATAATAATTTAAAATGTATTACAGAAAAAAATGTAACAATGCAATATATCTTAATGGCCCTTGGTAATCTTTATGCAAAATATAAATTCTTATTCTAATCTCGTGACATTCACCCGGAGGCAGAATGAACTGAGATGGTGTTTTTGCTGTGTTGGGGTTGGCTGGTGTCTGTTTGAGCTCACACCAGCGTGCAAAAAGGTCTGTGCTTGCTGATCATGTTCTCTGAAAACAGTTTGAAGAGATATAGGCCGCATTGGCTGGCTGCTATAGTGGGGTGTGGTGACAGGGCGAATGGTTTGCCCAAGACAAAGTGACCCGAATGCTTTTTAAAGAGTGACCCAAGCAGAGAGTCTGGAGAGCTGTGTCTGTCAGGAACAGATGCTCCTGGAAGGAAGGGTCTCTCTGGAGCAGAGGAGGACTGCTAAAGATGGAGCCCTGTCAGGAGAGACGTGGGCCAGAATTAATGAACTAATACAGCTTTTATTAACTAGATTTTGAAGTGAAAATGTGCAGTACATGTATTTTCATGATCATTTCCTCCATAGACATTATATCAGTCACTTCAATGCCCTTTCAGCAGCTGACAGTGCCAATACGGTTACAAAATAGAAAAAGACAAAAAGTTAAAAAAGCCTTTATTCACATTCTGACATTCAGAATGTTTATTATGTTTATGATATTTTTTTAACATGAAGATGTTAGTGTGCAAAGTTTTAGACATTTTTAATGATTATTGAGAGAATGTGAATAAAGGCTTTTCAACTTTTTTGGACCAGAAGAACTGCCTTGGAATATTGTCGTAGTTCTTGTCAAACCCACCCAAACAGCACCTTATGGAATTAATTCGTTAATCAGCAAGCAGTTCAAAATATCTTCTGTATGATCTGTTAATGTGAGTATGTAGGCATAGAAAGTTGTCACTGGGGAAGTACCTTTTCAAAAGGCACATGTTTGAACCTTAAGGATCCGTTTTGGTCCCTTAAACGTATTAGCATATTAGAAAAAAAAAAACCTCAAACATGCACACAGTTAAGAACAACACATTTTTAGCACGCAAAGCTTTGATAAAACGCATTGCTCTTTGAAGTGAGCAGTACTCCAGGCATTTAAAACTGGCATTTAAAGTCTTTAGCTGTTTTTTCTCTTATTTTTTTTAATACAATCACATTGCTTGATTTCCAGTGTTATATATTTTACTGGATAAGGTCTAAGCTGCAGTCCACTTCGAATGAATACTCAAATCTTCCATTAAAATTAACATAAAAAAGCATGAAATAAAATGTGTGAACAAAAATCAGCCTGAAATCCACATTTGACTCAGTCTTCAAAAGTCTGATCAGCAATAACTGATGAGAACTGATGAGTAACATCTCTCTACTCTAAACTGATGAAAACAAGCTGACGCTTTCTGAACTTTCTGGGTCATTATTAACACTACCTGACTGCCAGTTTGCTGTATATACTCCATCTGTGCACACTCCTGCCTGTCATGAGCCATTTTAGCAAATACACATAATCCAAGACACACAACACTTACAAACACTTACATAAATGAGATATAAGTCTAAAAGAGCAGTTTCAATACAATATAAATACAGCAGACTGAGTAGAGTTTCTGTGCTTTTGCTGTATTACAAACTGACCTGTAAAAAAATAACATGGGATTTTTCTCTGTCTACCAAAGCAAAGGGTAACACTTTATTTCAATAGTCCACTTTAGACATTCTACTAACAAGTTAGTAACTGTGCAACTACATGTCCACTAGCAGTCATTAGAGTATTAGTAGACTGTCTGCTTAATATCTTCTAACACTTTATTTTGATGAGTCCACAACACACTACACACTGACTATCAGAAACCTTTACAAGTATATGTCAATTTATTCTACTAACCCTAAATCTACCCTAACAGTCTAATCTGAGAGTTAGTAGACATGTAGTTGTTAATTCTTGTTAGCAGAATATCTAAAATGGACTGTGAGTCTGAAATCCACATTTGACTCAATCTTCAAAGGTCCGATAGGCATGAACTAATGAGACTTGTAACATCCCTCTACTCTAAACTGATGAAAACACAAAGCAAGCTGAGACTTTCTGAACTTTCTGGGTCATTATCAACAGTACCTGACTGCCAGTTTGCTATGTATGTTCCTCAGTTCCTTTTGTCCATTCTCATCAATATTATCATTGGTCATGTTTTCCAGTGATTGTCCAGAGTGTTGAGTTTAAGATTAATGTCAGTTTTGTGTAATGTCTGTATCAGTATTGTTAATCAGTAGGTAATGCAAGTGAATTAATGTACAAAGTGGATCAATTAAATACAAAATGCTACTTTTAAATGTTTTTTATTTCTAAAATGCTTGTTAAAGTTGCTTAAACGTAGGGAATATCATAAACTATGCTGGATTCATCAAAATAAATTCCAATTGTCTTGTATTTTGTGCATTGATGATTTTTGCTGTTGCCTATAGTAATTCTGTGTGTGATTTTTAAATTCTGTGTGAACTGTAAGTTTAGAACCAGTTTAATTTCCTTATTGCGATGTACCTCCAAAGTATTGAATGAGGAAAATAGAAGGCATGGCTTGTTTTTTTGTTTTTGTTTTTTTTTTACTGTGAACTGATTGGATATAGTAAAGTAGGCATTCATTCAGAAATAATAAATTATGGGTGGTTAATGATGTCATGCCCAAGCCGTCAAACTGACATCATCAGAGATGGCCCATTATTTTAAAGGGGAGGAGCATTTTCAGATTTGGATTAAAGATTATGAAGGCAAACAAAACATTTTTGTGGATTGACTTGCACAGATGAATTGTTCACCACAAAAATAACAAAAAACTAAAGAAACATAGTGAATTTTAATTTCACACAGACTTTGATTTACAGCCCATTTTAGGACTGCAATATAATAATTTGTAAAAAAAATAAATTAATTAAACAACCCAGCAGAGTGGGTAAAAACACTTAACCAGCTAGGTCAAAATAACCCATTTTGTGGTCTGTCCATTATTTACCCAGTGCTGGGTTGCCAAATAACCCAAGTTAGGCTGTTTTTAACCCCGAATTTTTTGGAGTGTAAGCTTGAAATGGGAGATAAGTGAATATCTAAAATACTGCAGTCATCTAATGTTAGCAGTGAAAAAATAATTTGTAACATTGATATGTGGAAAGATTAGGAAATATTAATCATTCTACACTGCGAATCAAACAACCCTAAAAACATCAGTAGATCAGATACACTGAACTCACCAGCTTCAGAAAGGTCACGCAAGGAGCTACTGAGCGCGCTCCGCTTTAGCCCCTCCCCCATGGTATACGTGTCATCCAGACTGGTGCGGCCCATGGTGCCATTCCCAGTCTCTTTCTTTAGGCCCGACATGCTCTGAGACATACTGGGTCTGACCACTCCTTTCTGTTTCTCCAACTCAGCTACAAACATTCAAACACACATATACAGTCAACAACTGTTTCATTCATATCGCATACAACTCCAAAAGAACATTGTACATGGAAAACAAGCAAAAGCTAAGCAGGGTCGCCCAATTGCTTCTCAAAACTTGCCCAAATCTAGCCCAATCACATTTTGAGGGGGTTCCCATTTAAAAATCATGTAAAATGCATGAAAAACAGTCTACTGCAATAGTGCTAAAGTAGCTTAAATAAAGTAGACTTGGCAAAACTGGAGCTAAGTGATTTAGCGGATAGTCATTACGCATACTTCTCTACATTAAAGCTGATGTCAGTTTAATGTGCTTTATTTCCCATAACATGCTAAATATGTTATGGGAAATTATTTAGCTTTATTTAGCATATAGCATAAAAACAGATGGCCCTGGCACATTGATCAAACGAAGGCAACAGTATTTTTTTCACAATTTTTCCAAAGATCTGAAATCATAAGTCAGATGAGAAATTAAACGTTGGAAAAAATGTCAAAGAATGCTGAGTTAGATGTAAATATGACATGAATTCTGATCTGACGTTCATGTAGCAGTCTCAATGCAAAACATTTATTTATTTTCACAACAGGCCCGGATCGGAAACTGAAAATAATGAATCCTGTGACCCTTGACCATGATTATTATAATATGATTGGATGAACTTGTTGCATATAAAATGAGTAACAACATTCCTGCAAAGCTGAATATACATTTCCATGTTAATAGAGATAGTCAAATGCTAATGAGACCATGGTTGTGAAATGATAGATTTCATGAAGATCATGAGGTTTCTGATGTTTGCTCTTTATTCCTAATGACTGTAACTCTGCATCTGTTAGTTCTCTGATGGCCATCGATGTCTGAAAACAACATTAACATGGCAGCTCACAAAAAACCTGCTTTAGTAACGTTGGGGAACAATAAAGGTCTGTTTACACTCAATCCGGTACTTTTCCATTTCCTGAACCTCAGCAATGGACTCTCGCAGGTCGCTGGTGAATTTCTTGCGGTCCTGAGGGTTGGGAGCATTGAAATTGATCAAGACTTTGAAGTCGGCGCCAGGAATGGCTGAAGTCAGCCGGATACCATTTGGATAGACTGAGAAGATGAGAAAACATTTCAAAATTTTACTCCAAAAAAATGAATAAGAAGGAAAATAAATCAAATATATATTTATATCTATTCTTTAGGCTAATTCACACCGCATTGATAAACGTTTATGCATATACAAATACACACAACATACAATATATTTTGAAAATATTTACATGAATATATTTTTATTAATATAATTTATATTATATATACACATATATTTAATATATACATAAACATAACATATATTTCTTAATTATAAATATAAAGTATGTGTATTCATATATATATATATATATATATATATATATATAATTATACACATTACACATAATATACAGCTCTGGAAAAAAATAAGAGACCACTGCAGAAAAATATGTTTCTTTTGGGTTTTATCCTAAAAACTGTTA
>JAUMHE010000080.1:677373-691383 GCA_032359235.1 Enteromius mattozi
GCAAAGGGTCTGAATACTTAGGACCATGTGATATTTCATTTTTTCTTTTTTAATAAATCTGCAAAAATGTCAACAATATTGTGTTTTTCTGTCAATATGGGGTGCTGTGTGTACATTAATGAGGAAAAAAATGAACTTAAATGATTTTAGCAAATATGCTGCAATATAACAAAGAGTAAAACATTCCATACCCACTGTATATATATATATAAAATCAAAAATCAACCATTAAACAGCAAAAGTAAGAGCATAAACAGAATAAACAACTGATAGCAGCTGAAAGAAACTTTATGTTAAACTTAAAGAAAAAAAGTGACATTATACATTACAACTAATTATTATCTCAGCTGTTTATAGGCCTAACCAGAGTAAATTCAATCAAATTCTACCAAATATATTCAACTGATCAGGTTAAGACTACACATCTATCTAGCACATGCGTAGCACACAAACTCAGTAACAAGATCTTTATATATTGCAAGTGAGCCATGTGTTCACGAGGATCAGCAGTACACTTACATCAGTCAGAGCATATATCTTCCATATTTACTTAAACATTACTCACTAACTCTTACTCTTTGCAGAACTTCGACGTGAATGTTGTCCAAAGAAAGACCTCTTGCCAAAGAAGTTCAGCTTCTTCTGCTTATCTGCCATTGTAAGCCACAAGTTCAAAGGGCAGTTCAGTTTCCTCCAGAGAGCCAAAGTCTGCTCTGACGAAACCAATCATTTACAAGCCAGCATGAACTCGCTCAGCGTGAAGTCATGAACTCGCCTGCTTGTGCAGGATTTTGCTCAAATAATGTAGAACAGAAACTTCCTTCAACAACTTCCTCATCTGAGTTTACAGTTGTCATGCCTTCAGTCACATGCATCACTGTACAAACAAGTGTAAACAAGACCTTACAATGCAGCAGGAGAAGCTGAACGCACCTTTTTATGAAATACAGTGAACTTATGCACAACGAATGTGAAGTACTACATGCTAGTTTCAACTAATTAAACATCAGACTAGTGATACTTCATATTTAACTAAGATGTACTTTATTTTACAGTACGTGCACTTATGTGTACTTACCTAAGAAAGTACTGAGTACTATAAGGTAACTACATAATGTTAAGGTTCAGGGGTACAGTATGTTCAGGGTTAGTACAGTTTATTACATGCGGAAGAAGACTGTAAAATAAAATGCTACCCTTAAATGCAATATATAATTTAAGTCTTACTATTAAATTAGAATATTCCAGACTACATGATACACTATATTGCCAAAAGTATTGGGTCACCCCCTTCCGATGAACAGATCTGACTACTTTAGTAATTTCCATGAGTGCAAACCTTAATATTTATGCATATAATAATAATCTAGGGAATTGTGTGCTTCTAATTTTATAGTAACAGTTTGGACAGGACCCTTTTCTGTTCTAACATGACAATGCCTCTGTGTAAAAGGCAAGGTTTAAAAAGAAATGATTGATTCTGTCAGAGTGGAAGAACTTGACGGGTCCACAGAGAGTAAAGTCATAATGCCAGCTGGACACCTCTGGTGTGACTTTAAATACAGACCCTGAGCCAATAACTCATCACCAAACATCAATGACTTGTACATACACTATATGGACAAAAGTATTTGGACACTCCCTTCTTTAGAACAGAACAAGGCACTTCCAAGGCTGTGGCAGCAAAGATGGAAACATAATTCATGTGTTTACTAAGTCCACTTCCATCTCTATTGCAACATTTTTGGAAGTGTCTAAAATGACTGTACCCATATATACAAGTCATTGGTGTTTGGTGATGAGTTTTTGGCTCAGGGTCTGCATTTAAAATTACACCAGAGGTGTCCAGCTGGCATTATGAATTGGCTCTCTATGGACCAGTCAAGTTCTTCCACACTGACTAAATCATTTCTTTTTAAACCTTGCCTTATACACAGATTCATTGTCATGTTAGAATAGAAAAGGGTATTTTTCAAACTGTTACAGGTGAAGATCTCAGTGAGCAGATGATCTCTGTGTCCACACACTCACACAGAGTACATGCAGTCATGGAGATGTGCTGTGGACACAGTCAAATTCACACTTCTTGCATAAGATCTCTGGAGACGGATCTCATGCACCATCTGTCCTGGCAAACACTGACACGTTCCTCTCTCGCGGGTGGCCAGCCTACCTAGTGCTCAAACACAAATGCCAGCATACAGTTTAGAAGCCATGCTGCTCGTGTAAAATCAGAATAATTTCAGTGTGCATTTACTGATAAATCCTAAAGCATTAGGATTTAACATTTTTAACATGTAAAGGATATTATTATGCAGCATCATTCATGCACTGAACAACTTTTGTCACTTATGTCAACAGTTGCAAAGCAGAGCTCAAGTTTGCACCGTGACCAACGGATGAGTGTATATACAGTAGTGTGGTCAGTGTGAAACAGACAGCAATGTCTTCTAGAAACCAACAGCATGCTCACTCTGTGATCTCCAGTGATCTTATTGCTGTCAGTGTGACTGCAGTATGAATTAATTCAGTCTTCACATTCATTGTGAGGCAGACATTCAGAGAAGCAGATACAATGAGTTTGTGGAATTATAATGTAGTGTAACAACTTCAAGGATGCAATGCATTCTTATCTTCTATCCTTATACGAGCAATCTCTAGTGTGTAGAGACCCTTTGGGACATTTCCTATTTTCAGTATACCAGAAACTACTGGCCAAATTTACTGAACAGAGCGAAATGGAATTAGCTGCAATCTCATAAAAACACAGATGGGAGTGGTTGATCTACTGGCAATGTGCACATTAACGAAAGCAGACACAACCAGTGCATTTCCATACAACCGGTGGGGTAAAGATGGGGTCGCAAACGAGCAGATTATAATCAGGTGTGTGTAATCTACTAACAACACAGGCACAAAATGGCTTAAGGCATGCAGTTTCAGGGTGTTAAATGATGGCACAAATACCCAGTACCGTCGCTCCCTATATGCAGCCTACACAGTCTGCATAGGGCACCAACTCCCAAGGGGGCACCATCCCAGTTGCTCCATAAAAAAAAAAAACTTTCGCTCTAAAGTAATAATATTATATATACACATGATGCATTTGACTGTTGACATTAGTAGGTTTTATTGTCGATAATAATTTCACCACCAACAACAACTCATGTGATCTAATACTCCAGTTCCTATGACTTGATGTATTATATATTAAAGTGTATAGGTGTCTTGAGTTCTCCCCTTGTTATGTCTTGTATTTAAAGTGTATTCTTCCCTGTGTTCTCTGTCCAGTCTACTTGTTATATGGTTTCAACTTATGTCTCATGTGATCTTTGTAAATAAAGAAGAGATATTTGTTTGGCAACTCCCGCGTTCTCTTGCTTCCTGGGTGAAACGTAACAGAAGACTGGACCTGGACAGTAAGCGGCAATCTCCTCCTTCGTTTTGGTTTTCTTGTTTTAAAAGTATTTTTGTTTTCTTTTTTCCCCCTCCTCGGCGATGGAGTTTGCCACTCACCTCCTCACTCTCTGCTGAAGAGATCTCCCCTTCTACTCCTTCACTGAGTAGTTTTTACAGCTGGCCGCGGAGGTCGAGTTGGACGACGCCAACCTCATCCATCTGTTCCGGCTCGGGGTCTGTAGTCACCGCCCCGTAGATCTCCCAGACACCACGGGACTGTGTTGGAGAGAGGCTATCTTCCGGGAAGCGTCCTGGCCCGAGCCGGAACCAGCCCACCATCCACAGTCCAACCAGACCCGCCGACGGGCCCTATAGAGGGCCAAAAGGGCCATAAACGGCCAGGAAAGCCGTTCCTGTTTCCCGCGGATCCCGCTCCGCAGTCACGGCCAGGAGAGCCGTTCCCGAGTCCTGTTCCCAAGTCATGACCAGGAGAGCCGTTCCCGATCCCCGCAGATTCCGTTCCGCATTCACAGCCAGGAGAGCCATTCCAGTTCCCCGCGGATTCTGTTCCCGAGTCACAGCTAGGAGTGGCGTTCCCAAGTCCTGAGAGTCCTGTTCCTGAGTCACGGCCAGGAGAGCCGTTCCCGAGTCCTGTTCCCGAGTCACGGCCAGGAGAGCCGTTTCTGATTCACACGGATTCCATTCCACATTCACGGCTAGCAAAGCTGTTTCCGAGTCCTGAGAATCCTGTTTCCAAGTCACAGCAGGTGTGCCGTTCCCAATTTCAGTGACGCCAGTGCTCGTGCCTCGTAGGCGCCCTCTTATGTGATATTTGAAAATAAAGAAGAGTTATTTGTTTGGCTACTCCCACGTTCTCTTGCTTCCTGGGTGAAACGTAACGTTAATTGTGGTTTCATTGAATAACACTGTTAAAATACATAGCCTAATGTAATACAAAATAAATAATTTACATTACAAATGCCTGCAAAGGGCCCCAAAGGGCTGATCAAATCTTTGTTTAATATTGACCAAACATTAAATTCAAATATCCAATTTTGGCCACCTTTTTGCGATATGCTAGCCTATTTAATTTCTTCAACAAAAATGTGAACATCACAACCCTTAACCATGGTTCTATCATAGTAAAACTGATTAATTTTATTTTGTGTTTTAATAAAATCATAGCCATAGGTAACTATCTAGAGCTACAATTGTAATTTATAGATAATACAATTTAATTACAACTTATTTATTTACTTTTATATATTTTTTTAAAGTTCTGTTTTGACCCCTTATAGTAGTGTGTGGTTTTTGTTTTTTTTTTTCAGGGAGGGGGAACAACAATACTGTTCTGCTTAATTTGGCCAGCAGCTGCCCTGTAAATACCAATACTGCAAACCTTAGTAAATAATAATGCATAATTTACTTAAATACTCTCTTGCCATATATTTTCCTGAAAGGAAAACTTTAAAAATGCATATAATAACTAATAATAACTGACTTGTCGTCGCTAATTTCTTACTGCATCTTTAGTGAATCCTGACAGTAGTTTTTTTAATGCAAAGGCTGTTAGCTTTTACTAGCCAATCTGGATCCCAACAGCTCGAGAAATTATATCAACCATATTATGTTTATCATAATCTGTTCTCAAACAATTTTAATTTAGATACTTCACTAAAAAAGCCTCTATAAATTAGGTTTTTGACCATACTGTGAAAGTGTGTGACTCAGACTCTTGTAGTGAAGTCACTTCCCCACAACAAGGATTACGTTAAAAAGAAACAGCTGCTGTATGATTGAGGAGAAAATGAAGAACAGTCTAAAACAACATTTCCTCCTACAGTCTCCCAGACTCCCAGAGCCTCAACTGTGTTTCTAACAGTGAATTAAGAGTGGCCAGCATAACCAAGAAAACTGAAACACACACACACACAAATGTGTTCACATTGCCTTGCCATTCTGGAGCATTGTCTATTATTAAAACAAATGAGTAGCTCAGTCCAAAACCTTCCCCTCAAAACCCAGATGGTATTAAAATGATTTTGTTTAACTTGAAATTTGGCATTGTGTGTGTGTGTGAGAGAGAGAGAGAGAGAAAGAGAGAGAGAGAGAGAGAGAGAGAGAGAGAGAGGTGTGTTTGACAAATATCATGGGGATTCCAGCATTAATAGTGAATAAAGGTGGATGAGAAAGAGGGCAGGAAAAATCTTTGGGAGTCTATCACATTAATGAAGAGTAGACTTCAGCCCTGTGAGTGTGTATGTGTGTCTGTGTGTCTGAGCATGCTGGTAATCTCAAGTGGATTTCCATATGTGCCTGAAACACACTGCAGATCACATGACCCACTTGCAGTTTCACTGTAGATGACAGTCAAACACAACATCACATATTAAACATACAGTGATCTCAAAAAGTGTTTGGACACTTAAAAGTAATCATATTTGATAACTTAAATAAATGCCACTTGGTTTGATATTTAAAGAGGGACAGCCAAGCCAATGTAAAAAAAAAAAATAGACAATGTGTTGTAGCTTCGAAGTGAAAACAACTACAACAAACGTGATATACAGCTCAAAACGACTGCTAGAGTATCGGGAGCCTTTTTTGCTTTGTCAAACATTAATGGAGCTTTTCATAGCTGTGATGTAATCAACTATATGAACTACTTGTACACCTGTGGTCACTCGAGGAGAACTGACTTGACACCAGTAACTTGCAGAAGTGCAATGTAATTGCTCTAGCAGAAATAGTTTACTGATTCCACTTGCTTTGATATTTTGTTATCTAATGCAATAACATTCAGGCATTTAAAGTGTGACGTAAATGCTTTTTTAACACTTCTTGAAGCTGCTATTTCCTACATAAGAGCTTTTCTTGCAGGCCTTTCACAAATAGTCACTGAATTATTGGATGATACAACCACAGGCAACCAGAGATTTGTGTGTTGATTTGTAGTGTTGATGTAGGGCTGTTGGCACAGGATATGAGGTGGCTGTTATGTGTCCTCCAGTAAAGGAAGCAGCCGTTCCCTGCTGATCTTTCTGGTGTTATCTAGCTCAGCACTGCAGACATGTGACACAGACAAAAACACAACACACAAGTGTTCAACTCACAGCTCAGGCCCTGATTTCCATTACCACAGGAAAAAAAAAATTCATAATAAGGTAATAAAAATATTTTGAAAACAATTTGAAAATTCGGTAACACGTTATTTTAAGGTGTCCTTGTTACACATTACACATACTTACTATTATAATAACAAATTAGCTATAATTAAATGCAAGTAACTTTAAGATAAACCCCAATCCTAACCCTAACGAGGTAAGTACATGTTTTTAATTAATATTAATAAGGACACCTTAAAATAAAGTATAACTGAAAATTCGTCCAGAATGACAAATGCCTTATGGCCTTCCACTACTTCCACAGAGAAGCACAGATCTTCCACAACAACACTGGACATTATAAATAAACCATAACATAAAACTTTAAAGCGCTCTCTGGATGAAAGCCTTGAGTAAGATGTCTAACCTCAGCCGAGGACATCTCTGACAAGCAAATATATTCAGTTTCATACTGTCTAAGAACTCTGTGTTCAAGACCTGTTGCACTGTATTTCTCAGCTGGACGAGCTAAAAAAACACCTTCATTAATGTGATCATCTCATAAATATAAAGCAACACTTCTGTCAGGGCACATGAACAAAGAATGAATGAAAGTGGTGCTAAATTTACATAAACCAGGTCAACAGCATATGACAAGCTTCTATATACAGTACACAGGCGTTTCGATACAAACATTATATTGCACTATTTTACAGCACTTTGAAACCTTTGCTGACTTAATTCAGATGTCCTGTAACTTGACAAAGGCCACTTCCAGTAACAACACTGAGTACATTGCTGTAATAATAATAATAATAAGAATAACAACTATTGGAATAAACTACTGCGGTCAAACGATTAATCACAATGAATTGCATCCAAAATAAATATTTTTCTTTGCATAAAATATATGTGTTATTATATATAAATACACACATACAGTATATATTTTGAAAATATTTACATGTATTTACATTCATATAAATTATATAATGTATAAATTTATATATTTTAGTGCTGTCAAACGATTAATCATGATTAATCACATCCAAAATAAAAGTTTTTGTTCACATAGCATATATGTGTGTATTTATTATACATAAATATATAAATACACATTAATGTATGTATATATAATATACTTATATATAATATAAATTATATGAATGTAAATATACACACGTAAAAAATATATGCTGTATATGTGTGTATTTATATATAAATAATAAATATACACAGCACACACACACACATATATCATGTTAACTTTTATTTTGTATGCGATAAATTGTGATTAATCATTTGACAGCACTATTTAATATATAAACCTAACATATTCTTAAATATATATAAATATTCTATAAATATATAATATATATATATTAAACATATATTATGTAAACAAAAACTTGTATTTTGGATTAATCATTTGACAGCATTAATATAAACAAATATTCTTTAATGACATTCATTTTATAATCAATAAATTCAAAATGCACTGTTAAAACATTAGTTCAGACCTAAACTTTGACCCAAACACTAGTTATAGTCCAGTCTTACCAGCTGTCCAGCTCCAGCTCAAGCAGAGACTGTGTTTTCTCTGAGTTGCACTGCAAACACCACATATCTGTAGAAGAACACACATCCACAGCGCAGCCAACTCAACCATCCCTGGACCCGAGCGCAGCACAAGACTGTCTCTATCTGTCACATCCACCGAGAGGAATCCCACGACAGACCTGACCAAACGCAAACCCTGCTTCAGATCTACAGTGAGAGGCTGAGCTTCTGAAGGAAGGCGGTAGAGAGGGAAGGAGCCAATGAATGAGTGAACACTCACGGGGTGACTTCAGCACAGGGCGGCGAAGGAATGCATGTGGGAAAAAGAGGAAGCACCTCTATTAATAGAGCCTTTCAGAGAGAGAGAGAGAGATTGTCCTGTTCAAACTCTCCAGCTTTAGCTGTTCTGCTCTGGCGGTCATGAGTTTATGCTTCATGTCTACATGCTTGTTTACGTATTTAGATTCTGAAAGACAAATGCACAAGCTTTCTCAGCATTACAAAAACATGCTGTATGTTTTTAAAGAGAGAAAGACATTGAGTATTCTTTGACCTTGATCCTTGATTCAATGACCTTCCTTTGAATGTATATGTGGATACAAAGCCATTACATAGAGGCTGTCTTGATTCTTATAATATGATATAATTAAGTGCATTGAGTTGAACCTGACTAAAATATGTCTAGCTGTGGAACAAGCAATGCTCATTTTAAAAGGAATGAGACTGGATTTATTGATGATTAAGTTCATTAGTTTATGTTACAATATATATAGTTTCAACATGAACAAAGTAACAGTAACCTTAATGTGGTATATCGGGCCCTAAATATTTCATTACATCATAGGGCATTATATATAGTTCAAGTATATATAGAGGTCAAGTATAAAAATGTATGATGTGACAAGCAGCTGACAGAGCTCTAGATGACGGCATGAGGAGGTTCACTGGCCCTCTCTGAATAATGGCATGCGAGGTGACAGGAAAAAGAGAAAATAAGTACCAGATGGCCAACTGTTTCCTTTACAAGGACACCAATCACTGCATTACTGGAGGAAGGTGACCATGTCCTCTAATTAGAAGCGGGACATTTTCTTTCCCTGTGGAGAAAACGACTGCTTCCTTTGGTTTGCTGCAACTAAAACTTCAAAAGGTGCATTGCTGAAGTGAATGGTTCACAAGTTCAGAGTAGCAGCGCAAACATCCGTAAGTCAAGGAAAGAATGATACTGTGAGCATGTGACATTATGGGCTATTTTACTCACTCAAGTTTTGAAGCAGTGAAGTCCAGACCTCACAGTTCACCTGTCACATCAAACTTCTCTATCTCACATATCCTCTTTAGCTCACCAGTGCATAAAACAAACATACATGCAGCAAACCTGGAGCAGCTGACGTGATCTTGATTGTGTTTACTTCGCAGCACACTAAAAGGTGCTGTAGACTGGAGCTTCAGGGGAGGGTTTGCAGTGTTATTCAGGAAACGATTGATGTCAGATCCGGGAAACCCAACTGGCCTCTTAGAAAACATCTGCTTTAACTCAAAGCAGGCCTGCAGTGGATAACTCCCAGCAGGCCCACAATCACAGCGTCTTATTATTGTGCCTGCCAGTCATTATTATATTCTCATTAACCAGCCTTAAGTCATCACAAAGTTATATGGTTCAACAAGAACTGACCAGAAAATATGAAATGGGGCCTCCACCGTCAAGGGTGCTAAAAAGCAATGGCACTCTTGAAAAATGTCACATAGTACCAGCAGAAACTAGCTATTTTATACGAATTAAAGGAGTTTTAGAAACTGTTAGTGCATAGATAAAAGATCCCTAAAGTTGCAAAGACTAAAGTGGGTCATTACTTTTATCATAAAAATATATATTTTGTGTATTTGGTGTAATGCAATATGTTTATGTTGTTTAAGTTTCAAAAAACACATAATTTTCCCACATACTGTACATTATTGTTTCCCCTCTAAGCCCTGCCTTCCTGAAACGAAACTAAAAAAGCGAGGTGTGCTCTGATTGGCCAGCTATCCAGGTATGGCCGAATACCTCAAGCGATTGGTGGAAAAGTTACACCCCTTACTATAACGTGATGCCGTGTCCCAGCGCTATGACATCGAAACAATAAAACACTTTGCAAATGAGGCATTATCCAGTGGGACATAACTACTGATTAGAATGACTTGCGTTGCATCGCACCTTGTAAACACAAACAACAAAAACGTCAATAGTTTACTGCTCAGAATTCACGTTTGAATAGTAAGTAGCAGATTCTTTCAATAAAAAATAAAAAAAAAACACTCTGTGATGTAGAAAAGTGGTGGCGTGTTTCAACGAGCTGTTTTAGTGGAGTTCCATCCATAATCATCCCTTCCTGATTAACTTGAGCTAAATATCACAAAAAGAAAAATGAAATTTGCTGCAGTACGAGAAGGCACTGCATATAATAATGTGTATATTACGCGCTTGAGAGTGCACTGATGAAATGCTGTCATGTACAGATGTCTGCTGTTTGGGAACGCAGTTCTCTGAGTCAAACTATAACAAAGAACTTTGATGAGACAAAACTAGCATTTCAGATGCTGTGCAATGAGATTGGTCCATTGCTCGGTCCAGTTCTATGCTGTCCCATCACATGCCTTTTTTTTGATGCACATTAAGAAATTTATTCAGTAAAAGTGTTTCCATTGTAATTTATGCACATGTTTTCTTACCGGATAAAAAATTGATCCTACTTGGTTGAATACATACATTTTTTTGCGGACATTTTTAGAATTTATTCGCATCTTGGCGTTTCCATCCATCCATTCCAATAAAAATAGGTGGATGGAAACATTGCAACTGATGTCATTCCATATTTCTGATTCTGATGTGTTATGTGGTCATATCTGCTGAGGCATGTGTAGGATCTATAGGACTCTAGAAAGAAGATCTGATTGAATTCCAATGGTGTTTTCAGGAAGAGGACGCCATTTGAAGTGACATTTGCAGTGAAAGTAAACAACTAAATCTCTTCCCTTCCACAAGTCTGTTGTAGTCACTTCAAGGAAGTAATTTTACCCTCCATGGTCATGTGACCCAGGGCAGCGAGTCCTCACAATAAATTATAAAGCAAGATGGATGGAGAACTAACAGGCTTATAAAAAGAATAATTGCAGTTGTTTTGTTGTGATGTACTGTATTACATGAGATTTTACCCTTCATGTCATGAATTTCATATGAAGTTTAAATAAGTAGGTAAGAAATTGTGTAGTAAAAGTAAATGCATTAAATAAATGTGACTACCTGCAGGGTCCAAAGAAGAGATATTGTCCTAAAATAAAGGTGCTTCACGAGTTCGCGCTTCCTTATTACAAACAATTAAAGCGTGTTTGGCATGCTGTCCAGGGGGCGAGCCGGGAGGTTGGCGAACACCGAGTCCTAGTTGTTTGAACCCTAGCGAGGGCTGAGCTCGGCGTCTGGCTTGAACTCCGCTTGCCCCCCAGTAGGAAGACGCAGAATGAGGCGGAGAAGGGGTGGAGGAGGGATGCATAACGGGATGTGGAAGGGAAGGAAACGGGCTTATTTAAGGGGAAGGCTTATGGTTTTGATTGGACGAGACGGAATTAGATTAATTAGGAAATGCGGTTCCAGCCGTGGCTAATCATACGTATGCGCTCCTCCCAAAATTTGTTTGTCAACAGCACTTCAGGGTACCATAAAAATAGGCATATTGCACTAAAGAACTTTTAACATCTAAAAAACATTTCTGTTTTACAAAAGGTTCTATAAAAAGGTAAGAAAGAGATGGTTCTTTAGAGAACATTTGACTGAATGGTGCTTTGTGGAACCAAAAATGGTTCTTCTATGGCATCACTCTTTAGAGTTTAGGAAAAAAACAAAATAACAAATCAAACAAAACAACATCAAAAACAAATCTCTAAATAAAACTCAGTCCATACACGTTTTCACACACAATGCAAAAACCCAGCATTAAACACGTATGTGTGTGAGTGCGTGGCATCAGTGGCGTGAATCAAGTTTGAAAGTTCAATGTGAAAAGTTTAAAAATCATTAATTACATGCAGCAGGTGAACTTGTCTCGTCTGAAATAATTTGCAACCGGAAACCTATGCGAAACTAATTTCTTTTAGTTTTGGCATTCGCACACGGTCTATGCAATTCAGCACAATAAGCTGCAGCAGCACATACATCAACCGACAGGAAACGCTTAAATTTCCTTTTCCCACACACACCTTCACTTCCGTTTTTACTCCTTATATATCCATGTCCTTTTACTTCCGCCTGATTGTGGAGATATACAATACCCGGCATGGACTTGACCCATTTTGCCACAAGGCTAGACCGTCCCATTTAACAACCCTTGGTCCAACCTGCAAAGGTGTAGTCCTTGAAGTCTGAGTCCTTCAAGGGATGCAGCCTTTGAACTGGGACACAGTAACCTTCCAGGTTAAGATAATGAGGTAATGAAGTGATCTTTCAGTGTTCTCTTCATCAAGTGCATTCCTATTGGCTGCATTATGAGTTACAGTTGCTCTGCTCTCTACAAAGTCCCAAATTCAAGGTGTTTACACTTCAGAGTTAACAGGGGGCTTAGGAAAGCACACTTCTAATTGGAATTTGCCCCTTGTGTCATCTAGGGTGTACTATAGAATCTAGAGTACTATAGGGTAGGATCTGGTCTATGATGTAGGGCAGTAGCAACAAATAAAAAAAAAAAACATCATAGTTAAATAACTGAATTATATAAGGCTGCACAACCTGGCCAAAAAGCCAAGTCTTGTAAGCATGTGTTACTGTTGTCTCCTTCAGATCTCTGTGAAAGCGATGCACAGATAATTGCTCTTTCAGTCTATCATGCCCAGAAGCTGGCATAAATCCCCGCTGGAGAATATGTGGCTCTTGCTCTGGAACGAGAGAGACTCATTCTCTCAGACTGGGTCCCCAGGCTCATGTGGATCCTCTAAACTTCAGCATCGGACTAGGAACTGCTGTTCTATCATGAGATTACATGGAGACAAATACTTGTGAAATAACATCCTGCGGCAAAACTAAAAAAAGGAAGGAAACTCTTGCTCAAATGTGTACTTGACGACGATGTAGAAAACAAATCAATAGTTTTAAATGAACAATAACCAAAGCAGTGTTGAAAAAGCTCAAGCTTTGATAGCTTTGTGTTCTAGTAATCAGCTGGAATAACAAAACCCATGAATCCAAGGAAACACTGACAGTGGCATAAATATGGACCTACTGTAAGAAAGGGAACTTCAAGTCATAGGATCTGATAAAAACGTACCTTAACAGCTCCAACTCCACTGCCATTGTGTGCAACATTTCAAAAGAGAGGCCCACGGACTTTAAAAACCCAGCGATAATGAAAGAAACTTTTTTATGATTTATATATTTGATAATGCTATAATAAATCCAGACATAAGCTGGGATTGATGCAAGTTGTTTTGTCTCTTCTGTAAATGTGAAAACATTAGTTTTAAATTTCTTAAATGCAAAGGACAGCTGGTAAAGCACGTCTGAACTTTATTGAATCTGTCTAGAGTTACTAACAATCACTTCCTGTCTGGACTCGAACATTATGATAAAGATTTACCATAAAAATTCATTATTTTGAAATAAGATCCACAGACCTGCTTCCATGACTTTCTTCTACATGCCTTTTGTCGTCTGATTATACTTTCTTTTTATCAAGTAAAAGGCATTTTAGCCCCCCTAAGTACACTTGAATGATTTTTATAAAGCAAACATAAGAATATATTTTAAATTGTTAGTAATATTTCAAAAAGAACACTTGGACTGATGCAGCCTGGGTTTACTTGATTATACACTGCTCAAAAAAATAAAGGGAACACTTAAACAACACAATGTTACTCCAAGTCAATCACACTTCTGTGAAATCAAACTGCCCACTTAGGAAGCAACACTGATTGACAATCA
>JAUMHE010000080.1:719768-730607 GCA_032359235.1 Enteromius mattozi
GAATACCAATATGGCGGCGCGGCGGCTTCACTTATATGACGTCATGAGCTATCCAGTTCTCTATTATAGATCAGTGGTGGTAACGGCGGAGAAGGGGCGGAGGAGGGGTGCACAAAAGCGAGATGCGGGAGAAAGAACGCTGGGAGAATTTATAGTGAAGGGGAAATGATTTGATTGGGTGCAGATTAAAGAGGAATGATTGGGTAACAGGCTGCCAGCCGTGGGTGATTACTCGTTCAGCGATCCTCTCGAAACTATGTTTTTTGCAAAACATTCACATAAATATACACAGTATACACACAAATATTTAGCAAAAAAAAAACAACTTTAGATGTGATTACCTGTTTGACAGCAGTAATAAAATCACAGACATGTATGTCACTGACAAGCTACGAGCAAAGAACTATGAGTATGGAATAAAAATAATGGCAAATGTCTTCACAAGAAAAAAGCATGTTGAATTGTACTAAAAATGAAAAAAATTAAATGTATTGTATTAACAGTGTTTGCATTTAAATGGTTTGTATTTTCAGAGCATTTTTTAAAAATTGTGAATTTGTAAAGTGAAATAAAATGGATCAAAAATTACCTGTTGATATTATACATCGTATTAAATAGACTGAATATCTGGGAAGTGAATTCTAGAAGGTTCTAAATTCTTGATTATTTTAATTATGAAAATGTGTGTAAACTGTTTTGAATTTAAATATTCAGAGCTTAAATTAACAACTTTGTTAAAGTCAGCCCTCAAAAAACAAGGCATTGAAATGCAAACACTTAATGCAATGTATTTTTTTTCAGTACAATTCAACATATATGAGCTAATTGTTTTTTATCTAAATTGTAGATTAAACCGTGATATTATAATAATATGAATTTATGCATTACTACTAATCTACTAATTATACACCTTCACAGCGACGATGATGGTTTGATTGACGCCAAAGGATTCCTGTGAGCTGATCTGTAGCGATGCTGTTCCTGTCAGAGCCCCAGACATCAGGTGACCTTTATCATCCACCTGAACAAGAGCCGATCTGTCGGGACAGTCCACCACACGGTAGGACAGGGAACCCAGGCCATCTCTACAGGAAAGAACACACTCTTGTAATGAGCACTGAAAGCTTTGAGCTAGTCTTAAGATCCAGTTTTGGCATGTTACTCAATATTATTTGCTGGAAATCTGGAGTACTTCATTCTAATTTATCTACTCAATTTTAACGTTACAGCAGTCAAGCATTTCCTAATAATGACTGTTGTCCAAGGCACTGTAAAACTTTATTCAGGAAACCTACATGGATGTGCTTCTCTGTGTTTCCCACAGTCTTTACTAGTAAGCTAATAAATTAATTTCAACTCAAATAATTTGTCTATTTCAGTGCTTCCCAAACCTGTCCTGGAGGACATTAGGGAGACATACAAAATTTTAAGGGCATATTTATTATTTATTTGCTTTTTTGAGTAGCCATTCCACCAGCGGGATAAATGTAGAGCAAATCACAAAACATAACCCTTCTTAATTATCCTTTAACTTAAAGGTGCTCTATGCGATGTTGCAGGATTTTAGCTCGATTTCATTTTTATCTCAAACTGTATGCATCGGCCTTGATCGTCTTGCTGTCTGCCCTCTGAACACATTGGGAAAAAACCCGGTCTCGAAAGACAACACAGAGGCTGTAATACCAAAAGAAACACTATGGGCACCACAACAAAAACAAACTTCGGCCAAACAATCGGCAAGAGGAGGTGGTGTTTAAAGCGCGTTAAACCCCACCTCTTCTTGCCGATTGGTTGGCCGAAGTTTGTTTTTGCTTTGGTGTACATCCTGTACCCCTAGTGTTTTGCAAGATCGCATAGAGCACCTTTAAAAGCAATATATCAGATATCATACAACAGCATGATGCAGACGTGACATTGCTTAGATATTAATTCCACATACTACACATACATATTTGTTAGTTTAGTCAAAACTTATTAATTTAACAACACAAACACAATATTTAACTGCGAGTGCCTTCTGAATTTGAGCTGGAGACAGTTAAACATGTAATATGTGGTCTGCACAGCACAGCTCACATTCATGCAAAAACAGCACGGATATCAGCTGTGGTTCTGTCTAACTCTAACTGTGTTGATCTGAACCGAGGGTTTCTGCTGAGGTACCTGTTGGTCTGGAGTTTGAGCAGGGAGTTCGGGGACATCAGTATCTCCTCAGCTTGAACTTCTGGGTTCAACAGCTGCAGTTTCTCATAAACCTGAAATTAAGGATATGGTTCTGGATTTAACAAATATTCTGCAATGGCAGTGATGATTTACAGTCAAATCTAAATTTATTCACACACCTTCAACATTTCTCACTTTATATCACAGTTTATTTTAGTAAATGGTAATCAAATACGACAAGAGCTAAACTGTCAGAACAAAATCTTGATAATGTCAGATAACTTTAATAGAAAGGTATGTAATGAACTAGCTGTCAGCAGTTAATTTAGAGAACACAATTAGATAATACCAATTTAACCAAACAATTACCAAGCAATGCTTCATTTTGTTCAGCCTGTGGTGAAAAAAGGGCACATTAGCAAATAAACAAAAAAACACTCCAGCAAAACATGGTCATTTCAAAGTGTGAATCCGAGGTCTTCTCGGGTCCTAAAATCTTTACCCGAGCCAATTGACCTGAATCACTTCTTACCTTAACACAACGTGCATCACAATTTTTTTTTTTTTTTTTTTACAGATTAACCCGACCCGAGACAGAATGATTAAATTAGACCCGAGTCCATCCCGACCGCATTTATTTTAGAAAGCGAAGGTCCTGCTGACTGATTAGGCCGCTGCTCCATTACTTTCATTCAGTTTATTTACTTATTTATTAGCCTATTACTTTATATTTTTTCCTGCCTGATGTGTACATGCCATGAGTTTTCAATTGTAACCAAAGGATTTTAAATATAAACGTGATACTTTTATAACAATTAAATAATATAAGATGGATTTCTGAGGTTACAAACGTACGTTTCTTCTTTACACGCGTTTCTCAAAAATGAACTTGAACGCAGCAGTAGGCTACAGATCTAGGAAAGTATTCGGGTCTATTTGGGAAAAGCACATTTATTTTAATTACCTGAGACCCGAGGCTGCTAATACTGAATCCAACCCGTGTCTGAGGCACTCGTAGGAGTTTTGGACTGTGAATAGTGTGTAGTAACTGTGGGTCCCAAATGTATTACTTTTACTGGTAGCCCACTGTCTAAAGAATTTTTGTGTATTGCACAGTTTACTTTATTTTGCTATCCTCACTTACATAAATGAATAGTGTCCTGCACTCACTACTTAAAAAATAAATATAAAAATTGGAGTCTGTATAATATTTGGTTTGACTGTATTTACTAAAAAGAAGGAAACATTCAATGTAAAGCCAGTAACACAGAAAGCAGTGCTCCTCTGTGAATAACAGAAAGAGATTCAGTCTACCTGTATCTGTATCTCATCATGAAGCTCGAGGGCACCGTCCTGCAGATGTCTAGCCAGAAGATCACTGCTCTTCACCACCACCCTCAGTCCTGTGCGCCCCTTACTCCTGCCAAACACACTCATGGCAAAGTTGTGCTCAGCGCTGAGCTGGACAGACGCCTGCAGGATAGATCACACACAGATAAATTCTTTTCACACTACTTTTCTGGCCCCTTTTGACTGACAGGACATAATCGGCCAACTGTTTTATCGATGGCTGATAGCACAGATAATTGCTTTTATCGGCCAATACAATTACTGGTTAACAAACTGGTGTATCTCTATTTGTCACTTTTAAGTATATTTTTGAATGTTCTTTTTGTGTTTGTTCTGTAAAAATTAAGTCAGTGGTCAACAGGTTGTTAAACCAAGACTTGAACAATTCTGAGATACCAGCCCAAACTGTGATAAAGTTAAAATCAACACAACAACATACTGAAATCAAGCCCTGTAGAGCACAGGGCGAGTGTTATCCTGACCTCTGCGTGGCGCGTGTTAACGTCCAGAATGTCTCTCTTGGTCACAGACCAGTGGAAGGTCAGTCCAGGAAGAGCGTTCCCAAAGGAGAAGGGTGTCTGGCTGCTGGTCAGGCCCATCACATACACCGGCATCTACAACCAGACACCAAACCTTCGTCACAATCTTAACATACTCACAACACTCTACAGTAGGGGTGTGCGATATTGACAAAAAATAATATCTTAATATTTTCTAGAATTTTCTAGATAACAATAATTATAAATATTTTGCTGAATGTGCTATAGTGTGCTGACTCCTAAAGTTTTTGACCTTCTTCATAATTTGTATGGAGTTCACACTCAGGAATTTTTTTCCAATAAGTTTAAACTAATTTTATATTTTTACCTTTATAAAGAGCATTTTATCAAAAGGTGTCCATTATCTTTAGAGCCAAAGTGAAATATGTACCAACAAAATAAATCTTAGCAGCAATTCAGGGGAAACACAGAAGCTGCATCTGAAGTGGCATTTAGATTTTCCCACACTGTTTAATGCAGGACATAAATGCATTTTACCTGCAATTACAAGCACATAAACAATGTTTTGATATATTAAAGTGCTATTATGGGTTATGAAAGGTTCCTATTTTGGTTTTGGGAGTCCCAAACAACAGGTTGACATGCATGCAAGGCCAATAAACTATTTCATTTTCTTATAATATGCATATATTTTTACCTTATTTGTTCAATGACTCCCAAGTTATTTGTTTTGCTATTTAAAGTTTCATTTTTCAAACCCCTCCAGTGATTGGTTGATTTCATTTAAAAAAGTATTTAAGAGCTTTTAATGCTTCAAAAGTGACACCTAGTGGTAAAGAGTGAATTTGCATTTTCATTCAGACCAAGCGAATTTAAAAGGCATACATAAAATTAACTTTTGATTTAAATCAAACTTATAGGCTTCGTGCGAGTATCAAGTTATGTTTACATTAATCTAGACCACGCCTTCAGCAGCGTGGGGGTGTCAGAATGTTTGGAAACAGTATACCATCCCTCAGCCTTTTTGCCCTCAAAAGAAGCATGAATAAGAAGTTTGTTTGAAGTATATCGGGGGCCTTAATGTATTATTTTGCCAACATAAAAAAAGGCTTTGAACTTGTTTTAGAAATGACTCGTTTCATTGAGTCGACTCTTTCTATGAGACAATAACTTTATACACAATGCACTTTCAGATTTAAAACTTTGAAAATGTTTTCGTTCACTTGGAGCTGTGTTGCACACTGCATGAAAGTTCATTTTCAAAAATTCACTTTAAACATAAAATTTTCAATACTGATTTTGATATTTAAATAATAAAAAGATACTTTAAATCTGAAATTAAAACTGGCAATAGGTGGCAGCAAGTCACTTAATAAGTGAATCATTTAAACTTTCAGGAAATCACTCATTGTTACACATATACACACACACTGAACTCAAACTCATTTACCAGCGTCCCTGTCTTCATTCTGGTGATGGGAGCTCGGATCCTGATGGCCTTCAGCTGGACCACCTCCACATCCACCTGATCCTGTAAGAGACGCTGTTTAACTCACTCATCACACACATCAATGCTCTTTCTGTCTGCTGAGCATCACCTTCGACACCACCACCAGTTTGCCAGTTTCTGTGTCGACTGCCTGGACCACGCCGGTCACACTCATGTTGCCCACCGACAGGCCCTTGACATGCCCCAAAGCGCTGACAGAGGCGATGCTCTCGTGGGACAGAGAGAAGAGGATGTTGGACTGGGGCTGAGGGCCTCCCTCTGATGTGATCTACAAATAAACAGGTGCAATGCTTCCAGTCAGTCGATCTCTGAAGACCATCACTGATCAAACACTTTAGAAACAGTTAGTATGCATATTACTGTGCATATTAATATGCATATTGCTAGGATATTGGCTGTTAGTTAGTATCATAAAGCACATATCAGAACAGCAGCAAATATCACTAGCAAAACGGAAGTCTTGGTCAGTGTCACGTCATAGCTAGGGGAAAACAATCCTTTCCCCCTGACTGGTAAAGCATGGTGTTAACCCAGGGTGACCTACATAAAATCACTTCTGCTGCTCGACAGAGCAAGACACGAAAAACTGAGCCATATTGGGTTGGACTGTCCCTACAGTATCTGTGAATGGCCAAAGGTGTCGTTTACTGACATTTTTGTGATTAAGTTTCCAGATGGAGACAGCTAACTGCAAGCCCACAAATACGTGATGGCTTGTGAAAGTAAACGCTTGTTTTAATTTGCATAATTTTAATAAATTGATAAAGTCCAGGGGAAAAAGCCTGGTGTGCGTTTTACAGGTATACTAAAAGGACTTTTGATCTGCTCACTCACATCTGATCTGAGTGCACTAGACAAGAGGAAAACAATTGAAGTGTGCTGGAATAAATAAGATCAATTTGGGAAAGAGGATTAGTTACCTGCATCATTGCTCCGACTATTAGAGTGACTTTCCTGGGCAACAGCCTGAATGGAGGAAATACCTATAGAGCCCCCCCCCCCCCAAAAAAAATTAGAATCATGAAGACACCAATGATCTCATTTAAATTTTCACTAGCAACATATGCATGTAGCTTTAACCCTAACTATATAACATTCTCAGTGTGGCAAACTATCACACACACATACATGCAAAAAAAAAAACACAAACTCACACATATACAAATGTCTGGAACATGCTGTTTGTTAGGTTTATTGCTTATTCTTACCTGTTTGGTCCCATCTGATTCAATTTTACTTTGAGTCATTTGAAAAAATTAAAAATATTACTCTGTCTCCTACTTTGTCTTTTATTTATAGCATGGTCAAATTTGTCTGCAAGCATATTTTGGCATTTACAAAGCGACTTTGTATAGTCTCACCCAAAACAAATGTGTGTCACTTTTAACTTGTATAAAATCTAAAACTTAAGAGGTTATGTTCATTACAATGGTTTATTGATTTCAGCCTATATGCAGCCATTGAGTACTACAGCCATATAGTGGCTATTGATATTTTTGATATTTTTATGCCATTATATACCCCGACAGAAAATATCCCATTTGTATTTGCACTCAGCAGAGTATTGTCTGATACCCAGAACCAGTTAAAGTCCCAAAACTGGATTGACTGCCGACTAAGTTTTGAAGCGTAAAGTTTTCCTAGCGTAAAGAATCAGTCCACTAAATTACACTGCAAAAAACATACTATACCTATCTATAACTAATCTATACACATTAAGCTTGGCACAAAACATTTATAAATCTGTGAATGACGGCACAGGAGAGGCTTACTTCAATTTGCTGTGGCGCAGAAGTGATTTTTCTGCCATTTTTGTCTATGACGACAGCAGACACGCTAGTTTGTCCGATCACCAGACCTTTGACCAGAAATGTGGCCGTATCTTCCTCTGATGAATCTGGCAGAGCTCTGACAAACAGAAGATGTTTTAGTTCTCTCAGACAGCAGAACATTGAGCTCAGATCTAGAGAGGGTTACTCACTGCAGGGATATAATGGAGGAAGCTGCCCTCAGCTTCAGGTCCATGACAGAGAAATATCTGGACAGGAAAGGCTTCTTGTTGCCATCCAAAACTCGAACATATGCTTTTACTGACTTGCCGATCTCCACCTGAAATGAATGAATCAGGACTTTATTTTTTATTAAAAATTAATAAAAAGCATGGAATCTCAAAAATGATTTGTTTTTGTGAAAGTCTTTAAATCATTATTTTAACAAATTAATGTTTCTTTTGTTTTTGGATTGGATGTCACCAACCTTGTCAACCACTCGCACATAAACCTCCAGAATATCAGAGATGTGAACTGTAGCCGTAGCAGGAGAAGGGAAGGTCAGGCAAAGGTCATGAACCATCACCTGCAGGACCCCCTCCTGAGCTGGGACCACCTGAGTCACAACCAAATGAGATTACACTCAAACTAAACCACACAAGAAACACATTATTAACAAACAATATAGTGTAGTCCGCTGTAAGGCTCAACAGAAGTCCACTCAAATCATTGCTAGTAGCAGTAAGTGCAATATTTTTTTCTTTGTAATTTTATATATTACAGACAGTAATCACCAGCCTTAACAATGACTGCAAACATTAGAAAATATGAGTTTGTATGGATTTTTGCAATATTGCGTTGAAATAAGAAAATTATTTCATTTATTTCTCAGTTCAAAAAAAAAGTTAAGTACACATGTTGGAGTAAAGTTCAACTGTCTGTCATAAATGAATAAAGAATATGTTTAAGAATAAAGGAATAAAGAAATACTTTACATAATATACTGTATTTACATTTAAAACTTACTGTAATGTTTAAAAAATAGAATATTTATTGCAATTAAATGTATTATAGTGTAAATTAAATGGACTTTAATTTTTTTTTAATTCCACTGTCATATGATTCAAATGTATTGACAATTGTACTGTACAAACATGTATGCTAAATTGAAATTTAATTTCTAATGAAACTTGTTACATGTATTTAAACCCATGTAAGATGACACATTTGCAATGAAGTTGTAATTCAATGCATTTAAAATATATTAAGTTTAACAGAGTAATAACAATACAATTAAGTTAAAAAATAAAAGGTTCTTTACATGTAATTTAATATGTTAGTCAACAAATCAAAATAACTACTTTTAAAAACACAACAAAGCATTAAAACAATGGTAACAAAAAATAAAAGTAAACTTTAATTTTCTTTTCAAAAAGGGAAGGATACAAGAAAGAAATTGTTTGCATAAATAAAAATATGAAAGAAAGTATCACCTCAAAAGTTTTACTGACAACTTTGACCTTTTACTGTATTTTCCACAAAATGACAAGTTGAATTTAATTTAAACAGTTCCAATGGCTGGCTTTTAAAGGACTACGTTACAATAAAACCATACATTTATTTTTAAAGTCTACTGAAAAAGTAAATCCTTTTGCTGTATTATAAAGCAGAGATGTATGGGTGTTCCACACTAGGTTTAATGAGAAAAGATTGATTAGTTACAGGTCTGTGATCCCCTAAACCCCTGGCAACACATGTGATTTGCTTTTCTCCCTAAAGTAAGGTTCAAATTTGTACCAGACCATTGGACAAAATTAGCCATTTCAGATTTTCTTTGTTACCTGAGCGATACCCTGGGACTCCTGGAACGTGACGTCTGCGATTCCCCTGACGCTCGCATTGACGTAGAAATACCCCGAGCCCTGCTGCAGAACCAGATCGGCCTGCAGAGAAAAAAACAGCAGCAGGAGTCACACACACAGACAAGCTCTCCCAGACCACCCAGAGCTATCAGGCACGTGTGCGCGCTTACCGTCACATCAGGATGGTTGTATATGGTGATGGTGTCAGGGGTCACCCTTACGTCCTCCACTAACAGCAGGTCAAGCATGGCAGAGACGGGGCTCAGAGGATCGAACTAACACATGTGAACACAACACACATCAATCAGAGCTCAACAATGATTGAATAGTAGTGATGTAACTATATCAAAATCTCACAATATGATTACATTACAATATGAAGTCCACAACATGATATTTCCTGCAGTATTCCAAAAAAAGAAAACGTTTTAAAGTTTTAAAATTCTATATGATGCACTTTGACAGTTCAAAATTAAGAGCTCTAACCCATGTTCTTAACTTTTTAAGTCAAAAAAATAAAAGAAAGAGGACTCAACCCTTTTTTATTTGCTATATACTGTCTCAGTCAAAACAACATTCCACACTGGTGTTTTAGGAAGCCAAACAAATCAGAATATAATAATAACAATTTCATATTACTGTTGACAGTAATAGAAATACGTTGTAAAACAACTGCACTGTAAAATACATGAAAAGGAATATTTCATAGGTATACAGTAGTCAACATTTGAAGTGGATCAAAACCTTTCATCAAAGTTGTCTCAAAACCAAAAATAATACCCATTCTTGTCTTAGGACAACTTTTATGAAATTTTATGATCCACTCCAAATGTTGACTACTGTATAATTCTCTCTTTATATTACAGCAGAAAACTTACTTCTTTCCTAATTTCTACACTCCAAAAATATATTTAGAAATTTGACTGCATTTAAACAGCTAGCTGTCAGCGATTCATACTGCACTTTAAGCTTTAATTTTGATGAAAACAGCAGCAGAGCTTTTATTTTATTTTTATTTTGAAAAATACAAATTTTAAATATATTGTAAAAACTTTTTTTGCCCAGAAGACCTATCATTTCATATCATCATGCGGCCACTATGATATCGAAACTGTGCTATTGTTATACCAAAATATTAATAATACTGATTCTCTTAATTATGAAATAAATATCCTTAATTATAGTTAACTTAGCAACATGCTAATACGATAAGGACAGGAATAAGATTCTATACATGGCACTAATGTGTGACTATAAAAAGGAGTTGATGCGCATGAAGAGCCTTTCAAATTAACGTGAGGCTCAGTTAGAAAGTAGCTGGCAAGGTGTTTGAACAGAGCCAGCATTTGAGGTATCACCATTTCAGCTTCCTGTGTTGGTTAGTTTTGTTGTTGGCAACAGTAACTGTAGTGATGGTGTGGTTAGAGAGCATCGTCTGGCTGAGGAAACGAAACTACTTGTGTTCTCCAAAAAACGGCGGGTCAGCCACTCCCTGAGTCTCAGGCGGTGTTCACATTCGGTTTGATGCCAAATCTAAACCAAAGACTCAATTTTCTAGACAAACCAACTATTCAACTAACCAATTATTCAATTCTGTACTATATTTCAAAAGGAAAGGAAAGGAAAGGACGTGACATGTGGCCAAGTATGGTGGCCCATACTTGGAATTTGTGCTCTGCATTTAA
>JAUMHE010000080.1:736021-757503 GCA_032359235.1 Enteromius mattozi
TCTCTGATATGTGTGCAATTCATAGAATAAGCATACGCACGGTTTATTAATGAGGTCCCTGGTGATGATGCAAATACTGATAAAGACAATGGCGTGGATTTGGTTTCCAAGCAAAAAGTGCGTGCCTGTTTGGCCATATTTTGATATTAAAAGACTGCTTAAACCAGAAAAGGTGAATACGATAGTTTTTAAGCAAAAAAACCCAAACAAATAAATAAAAACATGCAAGCACTGTCACCACAGACAGTTTTCATTTTCTTATATTAATTTTGAAAAATCTGTTTACTTTTTGTAACCTGATGTTACACTACACTGTGGGAGGCTTTTTAAAATGTATTTGGTTCCACAGTGTTTGCTAAACTTTCTGTAATTTATTAGTCAATATATAATACAGCATGTGGTGTATGTCATGCCTTGTCTCATTTGTTTTGTTTTTTTTATCAACATTATATAAGCTGGTGTTATTGTAATGTTGTATTGTCATTCTTTCCATCAAGGATAATAAAGAATCCATCTTTTCTCACTTCCATCTATCCAATCCATCTAAGTATTATTTATTTATTCACTTTTTAATGCCATGCCTCTTAAGTATTTGTCTTAGTCATAGAAAATGAAAGGTGAATGTGAGTGCAACAGACAATTATGTTTTCCCGAATTTCTAGTCTAAAAGTCTAAACTTTCCTCTCTGTGACATCTCTAATAGTGATATATGCTGTTATGCAATATACTGTTAAATTGCTAAAGTAGTATGACTTTTTTCATTTCATAATTCAATAGTCTTTAGCAATCATGTAAAAAATGTGAGGTACCGTGGAGTTTTTTCTGTTTGTTGTCGTCCTCGTGTACATGTAGCTGCATGGGCATGGTTGGTTCGATGCTTGCCAGGGAAACTTTGGAGGACTCCCAGATCATACTCAAAGAGCTGAAGTTATCAAACTTTCTGCCCTGCTGGTCAAATGCCGCCACATCCAGTTCTGGGTTGTGGTAATTGGAAACCGGCACCTACATAACAAGCACAAATGCTCCTGAACTTCCCGCCATACTGTAGTAAGACTATGTCTGAGAGTTTGAGCTCTCACCACTTGTTTGTTCTGCTGCAGCAGAGGACAGGACACATCCAGCTGAGGGTTCAGGTAGATGGGCGTCAGTGTGAGACGTGACGGAGGTGCACACACAAACTTCACCACAGCCGGCTCCACAGCAGGGAAGGGGTTTGTCACGGTGGGCTGGTTTCCAACCGTCACCGCTAAGACCTGCAGAGTCATAATTATTTGAGTATTTCAACCATATCAGTCCACATTCCTAAAGGATAGTAGTGCTAATTCATTTTGTTAATGAAAAAGTTTTTTTTCTCCCACATGACTAAAACGAGACAATTACTAGACGACAATAAGGTCAATAAAAGATGATAGTGACTATCAACATTTACAAAATGCTGATGAAAGAAGAGGTTAAAATGCATTTAAAAGATAAAAACTATTAAATTATCTTTTTATTTTTATCGAAAAAAAAAATGAAGGGACAAAATATTTTTGCAGACTGTTGTTTTAATAGAGAAACATTATTGCAATTTGGAGTTACTGGATTTAGTGTAGGAATTTTTAGTTTCAGTTTTCATAATGTAGACTGAGAAGATATTAATTTACATAACAAATAGCCTACAGTAAAATCAGTGCAACAGGTGAGGTAAAATAAACCATGTGTACGAGTTGACATTCTTTTGATATTTGGTGAAAGTGCAATACCTGAAATGCAAAAATAAATTTGTCAAATGACAATGCTGATTAAAATTACATTTTTATCAGTTATCAATTATGCAGCATGATGAAAATGTGACTAAGATTTCACTGCCTTAAACGCTCATACATTTAGAGTGTACTCACACTAGGCATTCTGAACTGTGCCCGAACGTGATTGACCCCCAAAGCCCAGTTCATTTGACTAGTGTTTATGTCCCATTAAACTTGGAAACTCTGGTATCAAAAAGTAGTAAAAAAAATAAATGGTTGGGCTTGATTCAAGGCATCTGTGTCTAGTGTGAGTACACCCTTAGTCAACTTAAAAGTAAATTGACACAGGACTAAGAGTACTAGTTAGTCTAAAAACTAAGACTAAATTACAAATGGCTGATGAAATGAAGACTAGAGGACAGTCCACAGGATATGACATCACCGGCTCCTGACCTGTTCTCCCAGAGCTCTGCACGTGGCTCTGACCAGATGTCTAGAGTATGCTCGTGAGGCGGGTCCGTACAGAGACAGAGCGACGCTGCTATGGTCCTCAGCCGTCAGGTTTCTGAAGAACCTGGAGGGCTCCAGCACCCAGGGCCGGGGGCCTCCTTCAAATATCATGTCTTTGGAGGAGCCTAGCGTCACCACAGCCACAGACACGGGGTCAATCGGCTGTCAGAGAAAACAAGCATGGTAATCACTGCTCATGATAACGTCACTGATCCTGTGACAGCTTCAAAGCACAGCGTATTTAAACACTCACCCTGAGAGGGGGGTAGGCAGCAATGGTGATCTTTGCGCTGAGGTGAACATTACCGTGGGTGTAGCTAACCAACAGGTTGGTGTAAGCGGAGGTCAAGGCCTTAACTCGAACCCCACTGCAGTGGCCCTGACCTGGGGGAAGTCGACCTGAAGACACAAATGCTCAAAATGTTACAACTATACACACACTTCAAAATGATTTACATATTGTCCTGTTAAAGATTCAGCCCCTTCACGGTCACCCACAGCTGTTTGCGTGTGTTTTGCGCAGGAGCTGCACACACCCCAAAATGAAACTGCTTAATCGAACATCGATAGCTTTAATCCATTGCATCTCTTATTGACAATTAAGCGATCATCAAATTAATCAATCACTGATCAATCGTTGACATCCCTAATTGGGACACACCTTTATGGGCTGTACCATTAAAGAAAGCGTTAAAAAAAAAACTAACTATGACTTTTCTAATATAAATTGTAATTCCAAGCATGAATGAAGAACTCAATCTTTCTGTTTTTCTATAATGAATTATAACTGGTCAAATCCATCTTAGTATTTTGTGGCGTAAATCTTGAGTATTTAGTGTGAATAATTCATCAGTATTTCTGATCATTTTACTTGTCGTACTTTCCATTGTAATATTTTATTTTTTTTATTTAATTTGGGTATTAAATGCAGGTGATTTATTAAATTATTTAATAACACAAATGAACACATCTTCAATGAAATCTGAGAGTTCTGTCCCTCTGTTGTCCCTCCTTCCTTCGGTCAGCGCTATTTCGAAAGCCCACCTAACTGTAATTTTGCTCTGTGGAAGCACATCAAAACCTCTGCTTTTTTGTTCAATGCAAGTAAGAAAAGCCAATTGTCTAAGATGAACTCACCCTCCATCAGCTGAAAGACACCGTGGCTCTCCATGTCCACTTGCATGTCGAAGTGAGAGCAGTCACTAAGGGTCACTCTCTCTCCGGCCAGCTGACCGAAGATTCGCAGTGGCAGGTCCAAACTCAAACCCACGCGGGCCTCCACCACACACGGGCTGAACTCCATCCCCACCGGCTCGATCACATACACCTGCAGCAGCAGCAGCAGCAGCTCAGTATTACATAGCTCAGTACACTACACACGCTCGTTCACTTTAAAATACTGAAATACTCAGTCATTTAAAACAATGCTTATGATTGATTTTGTGCTCCAGGGTCACATTTGTACTAGCATAAGTCACTGCTGGCTTCACCTTCATTTCTCCGTAGTGCAGCGGATTTCTCATGTCATGGGCATAAATCACACTGACTCCAACATCTCGGACCGTGGTCATCATGCCTCTCACTGTGACTGTGGCGACTGCCAAGTTAGTGGACGACCAGCTGAAGTTGCCACTTCCTCCAGTCGCCTGAAACAGAGGCAACTTCCCATTAACATATAGATTCAACCACAGCCAGATAACTAGATTCAAACTTTATTTCCTCTCATGTAGGGCCCTATGAGTTCTCTCATGTGGAAAACATTTACAAATTGTGGAATCCAGTCATAAAAATGGAATTTACTGTATAACAGAGAATCTCATGGAATTTGCCCGATTTTGAATGAAACAAAAAAGGTCAATATACTTAAATCTTTGTGTGAATGAATGGTGCAGACGTGCAGTTTCCTTTACCTCACATACTTAAGCACGGGACCAGAATTTACTTAGCAAAATAATACAACATATTTCATAGGGAAACGTGGAACTTTAAATTAGCTAGACTGAAACTTCAAGTTCTCCTGTTTATAATGATATATGGCATTTGATGCTGACTGATTAAGAAAATTAAGAAAAGTGCATTTGTGCCAGGCGCCCACAAAAGGTTCTATGTCTTTAAGGGTTAAAACAGCTTCTAGAAAGAAAAAAAACAGGGAGAAAAACTAAATTATGAAAAATTTTAACTGAGTTTGGAGCAATTTAATGAGGAAAAAAAACGGAATTTTGAAAAAAATAAAACGACATCAGGGGAAAAAAATAACACTGATTGTATACGGTCCTACTCGTGTAATTAGACGCTGATATCTGATGAAAAAACAAACACTGTCAGGCACCTTGATGTTGTACTGGTACGTTCCCTCTTTAGGCTGCCATGGGAACGTGAGGATGGCGGGAGTGAGGACGATGGGGTCGTAGATCTCCACGTCCTGCTCATTACGCACAGGAACAGAGAGAGCGTGGACACTTCCTGCCTGAAGAAGACACAAATGAGGTTACAATGAACTAAATAAGCCCACTGGGAAGACCCTGAATGCTTAAAAAGGAGACAAAAACCTACTTGATCAACAACCGCTTTCAGCGTGCCATCAATGATGGTCTGCCCGCGCTTCAAAGCTTTCACGTGGTGGTAAGATCCATTAACAGACGAGTCCAGAACCTCAAAGTACTCTGTGGGGAACATGGCTTCTATACGGATATTCTGTGAAAACATGAATGCTTAATAATTTAAAAAAAAACTACCACAAGATGGGAATTTAATTTTTATTAAATATAGGGGAAACAATTTGTTAAAGAATCTTCCAAAGCCATGTGTTCAAGAGAACAGAAGCTTCACTTACAGGAAAACTGGAGTAGTCATTGAGGAAAACAAACCACTGTGTTTTTTTAAATAAATAAATGTAATAAATTACTTATGGTTTAGAGCGCACTTCCAAACCACCCTGACAAACTTGATGTCTGTGAGTGATTAGTGGCAGATGTCTTATGCCTGGGACAACAGCAGGGTTGCCAAGTCTGTGGTCTTCCCAAACTGTCGCTGTGAGTTGCTTTTCTTTCCTGCTTAAGTTTTAAAGCTTTGACATATTGCATATTTGAATTAAATGTTTTTATTGAAATATTTTACCCATAATTTCTACCAATGATTAAGTGCAGTATAGTAGCCTTTGAGCTCCTGTATTCTTTATACGGCCAATGGACAGTCAAAAATCATGAGAAAATATCATTTAATATAATATCAATAAAATTTAATTTTTGGTGAACTAACCCTTTAACTTGTGACTAACTTTTCATATACCTCTCCACCTCTCAACCGAGAAGATGATTAATTTAATTCTACAACATTAAAAATATTCAAAACCAAAAGACATTTTAAACATGCATCCAAACTTGACTTACATCAGACAGGTAAATCTTGTGTCCTGACTTATCAAGCACTTCAATGAAGATCTCATATTTCCTCCCTGTCTCAAGGACCCATCGATCCTCAGGATGAATCTTGAATGCTAGTAGACAAGACAACAAAAAACACTTTCATTACGCTATTTCATTCAAATACACTCAAAGTGTTTTTGATTTACTCATTACTAAGATTACAAGTTGTCAGTAATAAAAATTACAATCATGCATAGCTAGTGAAGAGACAAACCCAAGTATCCAGGCTCCACGACATAGATGGTGCTGTTGGGAAGTCGCGAAACGCCCTGCATCCCGAGACCTTGACATTCAGAATGAAGGAAAACTAAAAGCAACTGATGCAAATACACAGTCATCTCTAAACATGCTACAGAAACAGCTCTTTGTGGAGTGAAATCATTACTGAATCAGGGAAGCGTCAGGCTGTTTGTGGCTGGTGTGAAGGATACTCTTGTGGTCCAGTACGATGTGGGTGTGTCCGTGCAGAAGTGCAAGGACTGTGGAGCTGCTCCGGTCCAGGGCTGCCACAGGGGCGTCTGGGTTTCCATCAGGGGCCACCACACTGTTCTGAAGGTGAAGCTCATACTGATCACAGGGCATGGACAGCTCTGGAAGAGACCAGAAGACATGCAATTAGAAACAGACAAAGCATGTCAACTGCAATAAGAGCCAACGTGGCAAACCCAAAAAATAATGGGTCTCATTGACCAAGCATGCGTACACACAAAATTTTGCGTGAAATGTGTACAGACGTTTTCACAAATAAATCATGATTCATCAGAATCTTTCGTACTAAAATTTATTCTAAAAGTACAAAAAAATTCAAGAACATCTTATACTAATCATGTATGCCCAGGGCATTATAAGGATGTATAAAGAACCTTACATATAATTAGATGTGTTATTTACAGGGTGGGTGAAAAGTAACTAGGCATTAAAATTTGATAATACAGTATAATTAGAGGTCTAATTATACAAATAGGTAGATATAGACTGTTTCAACGACAACAACATAAACAAACGTTACTGCGCATGCACGCTTTTGTGGATGCTTTTCATGCTTCCGGTAGACATCCCAATACAATCAGCAGAATGCCAGCAGGAGGTGCTTTAAGCATGGGAAATGAGAGGTTTCCGTGGTAATGGCTGTAGACAAAGCAGCTCTGAGCTTACAAATGCTGCCTTATATGCAAGATGAAATGAAAATGACATTTTCTAAAGACAGTCTTCCTTCAGAAATACAGTGATATAAAAACACCCATGGCTCGGTTTGATTTTTTAATGTGCATCACATGCTCATGTATATTCAACAAAGCCACAAATAAATAAATATATGGGAAAACCATCCCACAATAACCTAAAACCAACTTCATTACTCATCATTAGCTGCGTTTGTAGCCGGCGGCACTAACCAGACTGATAAACAAGACCAGAAGTTAACTTAGATCCAGGCATCTATAGAGGTCCAAACAACAATCGCCTGATCTATCCTTATATAAACGGTGATTATTGTGTCTCACCTTGTGTTTGGTGACATGGCACACTTGGTACTGCTTGAAGACATTGCGGCGTGAGCTCAATGAGAGAGCGCATCTTTAGGGAGCGCACAGATATGTTTACTAAGAGTGAATAATGGCTGTTCAGTTTACGCAAGTGAATGTACGGACGTTTTGTGAATTTCAAACATTTGTATAAATATGAAAAACATATGCAATTATTAGTAAATGAGACCCAATGTTTGGGTCCATTCACTTCCCCCTCCTCAATACTTAAATAAAGGCAAGACACGGCAGTTAGCACCTTACTTAACTAGTTGATTGATTCTATTGATAACTGCAAAAATAAAAAAATAAAAGTTTTCCAAAATGTTAGGTTTAAATATGCAAATGATGCATTACTTAATGAAATATGCACTAATTTTCATACATTTCTAGTGCAAAAATCTAAACACTAGATGACGTCAGCTCCTGGGGGGCCACAGCTCTGCAGATTTTTGCTCCTTTTTTTCCCCATTGTAAACTTAAAAATAGTACAACCAAAAGTATTAGTGTAAAACTAGTGCTTAGTGTAAAACAAGTGGAAGATTAGCAGACAGGTTGTTGATTCATTAAAAGATAAGCTGTTCTTCTAAAAAGCTATTTATTCAGTATAGCGAAGCATCTTCTTCATTGACATCCATTCAAAAAAACGGCTTCTGGGCTCCTTTATATTAGCCATGACACTTTTTTGGCTAATGGTTGCAGGCTTGCCATCTATTGGATTTGGCTAAACTCTGCCGAGCTGTGGCCCTCCAGGAACTGAGTTTGAGACCCCTGATCTAGAACAAGGATGTCCAATCCAGCTCCTGAAGGGCTCCTACAGTGTTTAAAATGGCACAAGCTCCATAGAGCTTTTTTAGCAATGGATTACAGTCTTTATAGTTCATTAATTTCTGGCAAATAATATAAATCGCACTGCAATAACTGATAAAGAAGATGACTTATCGCTTGTAAGTTCACCTGTAATCTTTCCCTGCCGAATCTTCTGGACCTTGTATTTGATGGAGGTGCCAGCAAGCAGATAAACGTCATATGCAGGACTCAGAAGGATGTTTTCCAGAATCAGCAATCTGACTTCAGCAGCACCAACATCCTGAAAAACAGGTAGAACATAACTAACATACACTGAAATATTCATATCTGTTATAACTTTCTCAAAATACGCCAAGAATATATTTGTATGATGTGATAGGTAAAAGCAATCACAAGAGTGACACGCACCTTGTAGATTGCTTCTTGTATTTTGGCTTTGAGCTTGGCATGGCCAGTTTTGATTCCTGACACTAGGATGATATCTCCCTGATGTCCCACTCGCTCCATCTCAGAGATATAGGCAGGAGGAGTGTATGCTGACTCCGCAAACCTCAGCACCCTGGAGACAGACACAGGAGACACCACATAAAACCAAAAACAAGGATGTGAAGGATTGCTGGGCTGGATAGTTTTTAAGGGGGTTTTGTCACCAGGAATGGTTTTTGGAAAAAGCATCTTCAAATGCTGAACCGAAACCACTGAAGAGACTGTATTCCTCACAGACTCGTTCTCATTCATGAATAATTAAATAGATAGTATAGACATCAACATATACTGAATTCCTCATGTCTATCTAAACCTGCATCCTTTCTTCTATTCATAAAATGATGATATTTTGAAAAATGTTGTTTTAGACTCCACCGAATTCCATTTTTTACAAAACAACCTTCTTAAACTCTGGAATAAAATGAGGATGATTAAATGACAGAATCTGTATTTTATGGTGAAAATGGTGTCAAGTACACAAACTTTTAAACATGGTGTCTAGTCCAGCTAAATGATAAATCCCTTTGGTGAAATCCAGATTAATTTCAGCTCCATATGCTATTTACAAATATTCAATTGTAAATAGCCAGACATCAGGAAACTGAAAAAACAGGATCATCAAAGTGAAAGCCTGTTTAGGTCAGCCTCTGAGAGATTACCGCAGGGTGTTGTAAGAGTCGGGGAAGCCGGCCATCTCAGCGTGCTTCACGATCGTCCACTCAAACAGCAGACTGGCTAGAGTACTGAAGGTGTTTCCTGAAGACAGACGGAGGAACACTTTACCCAGACTGACATGAACAACATGACACAACCCCTCATCACTGCCAGAGACATTCAACCTACATCCACTTCATGTGTGCTTATGCTTATCCCATTGGTTTTTAATAAAAACCTGCCCAAAAAACATTAAATTAATTCAATAAATTGAAAGCATGCTTTTAATTACATTTTCATGTATTTTTAAATAAAAAACACCACACAAAAAACTATAGATGTAAATGTTCATTTGTAATCAACTTGTTTATATCATTATGTTTTAGTTGGATGAACACAAACTAAAACTAGATGCTTAAATTAAGGGTTTGATCTGAGTTAAGAACCTTTAAAATTTTAATTAGAAAGCAAAGTCCATCATATAAAGCCAGATGTACTGATCAGCTACTGAGCACAGGTGAATTGAACAGAAGCGCTCACTTTCTGATTTTTTACATTCCCCATTTAATTTAAAAATAAAACAGATATGGTATAAATCAAAACTATTTCCTCAAAGATGGTAAGCCTCAATTATGTTATAAATCAAAGTACTGTTTTTGGTCAGTGGCCAATGAAAGTGAGCAGATGTGCACTGACCCTCTGAGTCCAGCGCATGGATCTTCAGCTCCAGTGGAGAATCCTCCAGATGAAGCTCTCTCGTGGTGGACACAATCTGGATCTCACTGATCACATCCACTATAGCATCACAGCGCAGCACCTGCCCGGTCACTGACACACACACCACAATCATCAGCAGTGTGCACACAGATGGACATGAACAACAACTGCTGATAATACAGCCAAAAAACAACAAACATCACTCTTACTGGAAACATTAAGGCACAAAGTGGTATCAAACCGAAATAATTTTCAATCAGAGCACCCTGATTCTGTTCACTCAAAATATGCCTTAGATTAAAAACATTATCCACCTCACTGCAGATCAAGCTGATGCAGATATTACTGTTTACTGAACTTAAAGAAAAGACTCTCTACTGTAACACAAAAGGTGATTTATTTCTATCACAGTCTTCTTAATATAATGAAAGTGAATGAAGGCTGGAACTGTAAAGCTCAAATGACAAAAGAACACTATTAGAGTGGTCTGCACAACTATATTTCAAGTAGGTTTTAATGCAGCTTTTTTGTGAGGATCAGACAGAAATTCAGTTTATTATTAATGAAAATTTGTTAGCAGCTTTTTAACTTTCAAGTTAGAGAATTTGTTAACAAATTGTTGTTTTGAGTTGAGGTGGATCCAGCTCATAAAACCAGCCTAAATGAGGAGCGCAAACAAGATCCAGCAGCAGTGGACAATGAGCAACCAATAAAAATTTACATTGAAACTCACATAAAGTTAAAATGTATGTGACCCTGGACCACAAAACCAGTCAAAAGATACTGACAAGCTAAGCAATATCAGGTTCAGTATCGCAAATGAATCACCTGCGAAACTGAACGCAATATAGTGTATCGTGTCAGCGATCCATGGCTCTGTGTATTAACTGCCGCTCCATTTAAAAACAGGTGATGGAGATTCACTGCTAATCAAAGAACCGGCTTTACTGACGAGATGTGCGCAAATATATTGTGCAATACATTGCCCAGCCCTAGTTTCTAGAAACTCATACAGGTCTGGAACAATATAAGAGTGAGTACATGATACTAATTTTTAGTTTGGGTTAATGAAAGCGTTTCTTTAGGGGGGGTAATAACGCAAACAACTGCATGTGACATTGCCTTTGCAATTATCAATAATAAGAACATTACAAACGACGAAGCCACACCAGCAGTAAGAGAGGAGTCACTCACAGATGTCCTCAGCGAGTATGATGCTGGTGAGTCTGGACGGTTGCGTGGAGCGGGCCTGAAGAACTGCCTTATGAGAGCACTGACGCTCGTCCACATCCAGCGCTTCTATACTGGCCACCTCTGGCCTGTTAGATGACCTGAGAGAGGGAGAGAGTAAAAAACTTTTGAAATATTTCATCACTTGAATTAATATCATAAAATATTTCATTCTAAATCACAGCTCCCACAAAATCTGACTTTATAACGTCTTTTTACTTTGAGATCATTCTGAGGTTAAATACACATTTGATACTGTTTTTGAAATCAATTCTTTGCATGGATATGACCAGAAACACTGGCATTTAATAATGCCTTTAATCTTAAAACCCAAATAGGAAATGAAGTAGTTATTGAATAAGCATGTGTCCTAAACTCCTGAAATGACAAAAAACGCAAATATTACATTTACATTACAATTAGTCATTTAGCAGATGTTTTTATCCAAAGCAACTTACAAATAAGGAAAATCAAAAGAGCAATGATATGCAAGTGCTATAACAAGTTCAAATTAAATGCAACTCTTGTAGTTTAAACAATAAAATAACATTTCTCATCTAGATTTACAAGACATTTTAAAAAGTGGGTCCCATTTGATATTAGGTGGTCTTAACTATGTACTTACATAAAAAATAAGTACAATTCACAAAACTCATTTGCTGCTATTGAGGTAGGATACAGGTAAGGTTGGAGACAGGTTTGGTGGTTTAGGTAGGTTTAAGAGTGGCCTGAGGTTTAAGGAATTGGTCAACAGTGTAATTATAATGTAATTATAGAAAACAATAAAAGATGTAATCACATGCAGGTGTTTTTTTTTTTTTACATACGTGCAATTTAAAAAAAACATTGTTTAACACAATAAGTGCACTGCATTAAATGACTAATTTAAATGTAAACACTAGTTAAGGCCACTTAAAATAAAACGGGACCAAAAAGTGTTCTCTGAGGTGCTACAACAGAGCGAACGTCACAGCCTCCTTCACAAATAGCACCACGTGCTTCAGCTTTCATCTTTACTGTAGCAACAGTTTTATTGATACTTTATCAAAAATTCATAAGGTATCCACCATGTTCCTTTCTCTACTGTAGTTTGTGGTCCGGCACTTTCTCATCTGACCTGTCACGGACAATATGGTTGATGTTACAAAGCATCTTATTAACCAGGTAAGGTAAGATTATACGAGGTGTGCCATAACACTATTAATGCAGCAGGATTTCTTCACTACTCATGTGCTATATTCAGTGCACTTACCATCGATAGCATCCTTCAGTTGCTTCCAGTGTAAAATTAATCTTCGTGCTTCTGGCAAGAGGTAGTAAAACTTTAGGTATATTGAGTTTGGCCGCGTTCGTCAAACTGCAGATGAAGGTCAGAATAACGAGCGTGCGAGCGTTCACCATCTTCACAGATTCACTAATCACGAAGATATGTCAAGTTAAGGTTATGAGATAATAAGCGAGGGTTTCTCCAGTAGCTTCATGCAGAAAGTCAAGCTCCCGCCACATCCCTCAGAGAACTGAGCAGAAGTGTCAGATATGAGCCATGCATCAGACTGCAGCAGCAGCCGCACGCGCTACACTTCACAGACCGGCAGCAGTACTTTCATTATTGCTTCTTCAACAATTCAGCGCTGCAGATATTTAAACAAGAGGAAAGAAACGTTAATATGTAAAATGTAAGTCCGAAAAACAGGTAAAACCCTCAAGCGGAGCATGAAAAAATATACAGATTTTTTTGAACACGCATAGTCGCATGGAAATACCCGCCGCGGGTTAGTTACTATTGAAGCGCCGTGATGCATGCTGGGACATGATCTCCGTCATTGTGAAAAGAGTGACGAGTTTCCTTAAAGGCGCACGGTACTAAAGCGCGGACGCAGTGTTGGTTGGTTGAATAAATAAAAAATGTAATTAATATACCACAAAAAATAGACGTATTTTAAATGAATGAATGAATGAATAAGAGGTGGTTCTAAAATTAGTGAGGCTGCTCTACTAGTGTTTCTCAGTCGCTTGTAACCTACATTTCTCAGATCAACTACTTGTTCAACTTGTCACTTGTAGGCATCATGAACAAATTGCAAATGCAGTTTTGCACATTCATGATATTATGTAAACAAGCATTGACTATGATTATGCAACACTAGTCATTAGTTCCTTGCATAAGTCAAATGCAAAATGGTTGCACTATCAGGATATATTTTTTATACATTTCATTTAGGCTTTTTTGTCCTGAACATGCAATATGTACTGTTATACTTACTGTAATGCTTCAGATACAGCAGTCCACTTGCATTATACAGGATATACTTTATCGAGACACTGAGACAAATCTACAGTCTCTTACAATCAATATCCCACATATAGTCGCTTAAAGTGTAAGTTTGTGAATTTTAGTTTTCACTTGGGCTAAAATGCAGTGATCACAAGCAGACCCTTGTGGCCCTTTCAGCACTTCAGTTCAGAAACACTTACATAATATGAATATAAATCATTTACCACATCAATGTTTTCATCTCATGTGCTCAGTTAGGCCTAAATTGTTCTTAAGTGAATGCTTATTTCAGAAAGAAACGTCGTCCTGGGTTTGTTTCCTAGAGAATGCATGAAAAGATCAAATGTATTTGTGAGCCTGGAGCACAAAAACCTTCTACACTGGTCTTAACATGGGTTTAGTTTTTCAATGATCAATGCTAAGGACTTTTTTGGGGGCAGCTTTAAAGGTGATTTTCTCAATATTTAGATTTTTTTTTTTTTTGCACCCTCAGATTCCAGATTTTCAAACAGTTGTATCTTGGCCAAATATCCTAACAAACCATCGATGGAAATGGAAAGCTTGTTTATTCAGCTTTCAGATGATGTATAAATCTTTTTTTTTTTTTTCAGAAATTGACTCTTTTGACTGGTTTCATGGTCCAGGGTCACACCTTGAAATGTAAGTTGTCTTAAGTAAAAACCTTAATTGTATAAATGTCTATGTAAGATGAGAGTAAAGTGGAACCTGTACTAACTACAGTACTAACATGATCCATCCACAATTAATTTATTTGTTATTTTTAGAGTGAATTAGACAGTACACTTGAAAAGATAGCTCAAGATCAATGTAAATTAAGAAAAACAAGTTTTTGAACTTTTAATTTTTAAATAATTAAAATTGTACAACAGATACTTTTTGTTTCAAAGAGGTGAATATTTTTTAGCTTGTGTTGGGTACTGTATATATGGATTATTCCAAGAAATCTGTGCCTTTGTTCTATAAAATATAAATAATTTTATTGGTGTTTCCATGTCAGCCCTGTTACCCTCATTATTAAAAAAAAAAAAACTACATTCAAGTGACATAATTCCGGTTTCAGATGATCTCAGAAAGACCCAGGTCTTCCTTGCCTATTAATTGAACCAGATCAGTATATTTGAAGATCTGTTAGGCTACGCAGACAAACTAATGGGTGCATTATCTAATTACAACAACCTTAAAATTAAATAGCCCCCAGTTTCACAAACTGTAAATCTGAGCTCTTTTAACTGAAAGACATGCACTAACTGATCTTAAAATATGTCTATGCATTTGTGTTGTCTCAAGATGCACAGCAGTCTTGTTTTTAAAGGTATGTTTTTAAAAACTACTTAAATGACCTAGTTGAACTATTGCCTAATCCTGTCTTAACCTAAGGACTGTCTGTGAAACCAGGCCTAGAAATGTAATGTGCTAAATTACAGTGTCTTGCGAAAGTATTCATATTAATAATTATTAATTATTTTCATGTTTTGTTATATACTGCTGCCTTATGTTAAACAGCTGTAAATTATTTTTTTCCACATCAGTCCACACTCCATACACCATATTGAAAAAGCAAAAACAAACAAAGCATAAATATATAACTAAATATTTAGCTAAAGTCTCAAGTCTTTTCTGCTTGATGTGACAAGCTTTGCTCATCCGCATTAGGCACTTCTCTGCCACTCTTCTCCTTTCCTCTTCACCTCTCAAGCAATGTCAGCTTGGATAGGGACAGGTTTCTCCAGAAATATTTGATTGGGTTCAACCCCAGGGCCCCTCAAGGACATTCACAGAGTTGTCTATAAGCCACTCTTGCTGTGTGTTTAGGGTCATTGTCCTGTTGGAAGGTGAACCTTCTGCCCAGTCTGAGTTTCTGAATGCTCTGGACTGGTTTTTCTTTAAGGCTATCTCTATATTTTGCTGCACTGAGTGTTGCTTCTACTTTGACGAGTCCCTCAGACCCTCCCATTGAAAAACAGCCCCACAACATGAGGCTGCTACCAGCACACTTTATTTTTGGGATGGTTCTCTGCAGGTGATGAGCAGAGCTGGTTTCCTTCAAGCATTGTAGTTCCTGTACCAGACAGTGATGCAGCTGGTCAGCACGCTCTCAATGGTTCCCCTGTAGAATGTGGTGAGGATGGGTGGAGGGAGACTTGCCCTTTTCAGCCGGCGGAGAAAGTGTAGGCGCTGTTGTGCCTTCTTGGAGAGTGACATGGTGTTGGTGGTCCAGGTGAGATCCTCCGAAATGTGCACCCCCAGGAATTTGGTGCTGCTGACTCTCTCCACAGCCGAGCTGTCGATGGTCAGTGGGGGGTGGTCAGCAGAGTTCTTCCTGCAGCCCATCACAACCTCCTTTGTTTTACTCACATTGAGGGACAGGTTGTTTGCACCACACCATTCAACCAGCTGTGCCACTTCCTCTCTGTAGTGTGTTTCATCGTTCTACAGATAGTTCTTTTGACCTCAGGGCTTGGTTTTTGTCTGATATGCATTATCAGCTGTTAAACCTTTTATTAAGACGTGTGCCTTTCCAAATCATACCCATTCAGTTGAATTTTCCACAGGTTAATGTCACTCAAAGTGTAGTAACATCTACAAGCAATATGAATGCTCCTGAGCTAAATTTCAATTGTCCCAGATAAGAGTATGAATACGTATGCAATGGAATCATTGAAGTTTTTTATTTCTAATAAATTTGCAAAGATATTACAAACCTGTTTTTTGCTGTATAGTTATGGTGTATGTGTAGATTGATTGAAAAAAGTAATTTAAAGCAGTTTAACATAAGGTAGCAACATAACAAAAGATGAAAAAAAAAGGGGTATGAAGACTTTCGCTAGGCACTGTAATAATGAATTAAACCGAAACATTTACTATTTACTATTGTCACACAACAATGCTAAGCAATGCGCAAAACAGTATAACTGGTAAATGGTAAAACTGTATAGTATTATGTAAACAAATATTTGCAGCGTGCTGAAGAATGTGTGTCCTACTCTGGTCAGTCCTGTCACTATGATGTCAACCTTTTACTATTATTAAGTTAATAAATTAGAATGTTCTTGGTCATCCAATATTTTGTAAAAATCCAAAATTTAAAACAATCCCAATGAAAAGAGGGACTAAAATGCTGCTCATATACATGAAAACTATTGTATAGAATATACAACAGGGTTGACAAAAATACCAAAACATGAAGTAGAAAATGATATATACAGAAAGAAAGTAATAAATTACATAGCCTAAGATGGCACAACAATTACTTGTCATTTTAAGGTGTCTTCATTGCATGGATATTTAAAAAGTGTTGATTAAACTATATTTAATTATGTTTTTGTTTTTAAATGGAAAAGGCACAGATTTCATGGAATGGCTCATCTATCTAACCTATCTAAAATACAAGGGCAATACATATCACTCACACAGTTCACTTAAATGCCTTTATCTACAAGCAGGTTCAGATAAAGCTGATTTTCACTGTAACTGGCATGATCCTCAGTGGGGATGTTTCACAAATACTCTGAAAAAATGGAAAGAGCATCTCTCTAAAGGTTGTCTTGAATGTCCGCAGTTGTGTATTAGTTAGAGGGTCTGAGAACGACAGGTTTCCACCGTCCCAGTCCAGATGAACTCTCATACGCTGGAGCTTGTCTTTAACGGGAGAGCGAGCAGTGGGTTGCTCAGGAGACTGCGACAAGTACTCTTTCCCCGTGTACTGCACATACCAGACACCTTCTCTGAAGAAATCATCTCCTTTCCTTTGGTACGAGGCTGCTATTATTCCCACAGTCCAAGCTGAATTGTTTCCCACTTCCACCTCCCAGCAGTGTGTTCCTGATTTGAAGCCCTCTGAACCCAAGACGCAGCGAAAAAAGTCAAATCTCTCTGGATTATCAGGAAGCGGTTGCCTGCTCTTGCTGTATGTCAGACTGGTCAGATTATCAGACAGCACCAGCTGTGGACTTGCAGTGTTTGGGTCAAGAACCACTGGAGCTGATGAGAGGAAACAATTAGCAGCTGCTCTTATTTAGATATTAACAGAACTATTGGTTTGGTGGTGTTGGTTTGGTGGTCTGGGTAGATTTAAGGGTGGGTTAAGATGTAAGGGATCAACAGTGTAATTATAAAGTTAATTACATTAATTAATTACAGATGATAGTACATGCAGGTATTTTTAAAATTATAAAATACAATGTAAAAACGTGTGTATACACAACAGATGCATTCTATCAAATGATTAATTTAAATGCAAGTAGTAGTTAAGGCCACCTAATATAAAGTGGGATCCAGATCTTTAGTGACTCACTGTTTTGGACAATGTCTTGCATCTTCTTCCAGACTCTGAATGCCAGATTGCCCAAGTAATGTGGTATGTCAATCAAAGCTCCACAGCATCTCTCTGGATCGGGCTGAGTATACCAGACTATCATTGGTTCATCAACCCTGTTTAAAAGATGTCATGTTTTTCAATACATGACAGCTGTTTTGAAGCTCGGTTAAAGCTGGGTTAAACTGGTCATGTGCTGGCCCTAAGCAATTAGCTCCTGCTCATGGCCAGATTATAACTCACTCAGGACCATCTTAAACTATAGGAACCACTGAGGACCAGCTTATAACTAGGTCAGGTCCAGCTCATAACCATCTTATAACCAGCATAAACTATTTTAGGACCAACTTAAAATAACTCAGGAACAGCTGAGGGCCATCTTCGACTAGTTAAGGACCAGCACAAACCAGGTCAAATAATACTATAATAAGATAAGTTTTGAGGCACTTGAAATATAGTCCCTTGAGTCCAGGATATTTGAGACACCCTGAGAAGGTCCATAGAGGTTCTCCAAAGGGTTCTTCTGAAATAACAAGAGCTTTTTGTTTTTCATACAGTGTGAAGAGAAGACACACGAGCAGCTCACTTACCTTTCCTTTGTGACATTAAAGTTCTGGAAAATAAACAGTGTGGAAAACACATTATTATCTCAAGAGGTGTATGAATGAACGAGTCTCTCATACAGAGTGTGATTATCACCTTTAGAAACGAGACGTCATTGGTTTTCATTCTTCCCTCTATGTCTTTGATGGTGTGTGAAAGAGCTGAGATGTGTCTGTTCATCTCCTCCAACTTCTCCTTCATCATCTGCTGCTTCTTCTCCACTTCATTTCTCAGTGCAGAGATCGTAGCTTGTTCTTCATCTCTGAGAAACTGATGAAGCTTCTCAAACTCATGCTGAATCTGATGCTCTGTGTGCTCAGCTTGAGACTGAAATCACATTACATTCAGTTCAGTCAGCTCTGCATTACACACAGCAGATGACAGCTTTTAAATCATATCCAAGTCAGCCCTAGTAAAACAGTAATGTATTTAAAATACATTAATTAAATACTAAGTGCAGTTCAAATCTGTACTGCCATATCACTCAAGACTTACTGATATAACTTTGGAGTACCACTTGTGCAAAATGCATATTTCTTAATGTGTTTAAATGTCACTATTGATGAGGATTGTATGATGTTTGATTAATATCTTAAAATAATATTGAATAATAATAATGTCGTTAAACGCAAGATATTTAAAGTGTACCTGAAGTATACCTGCAATAGTTCAACTTTCGCACAATCAGATTTATTTAATTATGTCTTTAATCAGATTTCAGCACTATTTCTACACAATTAAAATGCATTAAGTACAAAATTATACCAATTTAGCATACTTTAAGCAAATCAGTTTAGTTTGCAAAAAAAATCAATTGAAGGGTATTTTTAAGTACATAAATGCAAATATTCCGTATTTGCATATTTATGTAATTAATAAAAATACCATCATACACCAAGCATACTTATAATGAAATAAAAGTATTTCAAATATATTTAAATATCTATATTTATTTTTCACTAGGGAGTGTCTTGCGAAAGAAATGTGCTTCACTGTATTGAACGTGCACTTAAGATAGATTAAAGAAAAAAGAAAACGATACACATTTTATATCAATCAAATTAAAGACCTCTTAAATGTACTTAAAAGACTTAAGTACACTTTTGTATTTATCTTAAAAAATAAAATCAATACATAAATAAAAAAAAGAATCTTTACCTTTATGTGTTGAATAATTATATGGTGTTCTCCTCTAATCTCTTCTCTGTATTTGAGTTTTTCTCTTAAGAACTTCAGTGCTGTTTTAAGCTCCTCCTAGAAATTAAAAGATGATTGAATTCTCCACAAATATGTGAAAATAAAGGCACTGTGGAGAAAGTATGTTCTTCAGATAAGAAAGAGGTGGTTCTTTGACCGAATGGTTCCTTGTGGAACCAAAAATGGTTCTTCCATGGCATCGCTGTGAAGAACCTTTTAAGCATCTTTATTTTAAGAGTGTAGAGACAAGTTCTTGTAGTGTTAGAGCAATGGTGAAACCATTAGTGAATAATATTTATTGCTCCTTGCATGTATAAAAAGAAGAAACTGTAGTATACCTTGTAAGAAGGAACAACTTCATCGATGGGCTGGAATGAGTGATTGGCGTGTTTCTGTGAATCTCTGCACACTAAACACACAGGCTCTTTATCCTTCAGACAGAAGAGCTTGAGCTTCTCTCTGTGAGACCTGCAGACGTCTTCAGATGAGCTCTCTCTTCTGTCCCTCAGGAACGACTAGCACAGGTTTTTTAAAGCGAGGTTATACGGCTGGCCTGTTTTGAGGATCTTCTCCGGCAGACGGGACACTCCTGAGTGTTTCTAGTTTTCCAGAACTGCTGAAGACACGCTTTACAGATGCTGTGACTACAGGACAGAAGCACAGGAGCCTTGAAGATTTCATAGCACACAGGACAGGAAAGTTCCTCCACAGAGAGCGAGTCCATTTTGGCTGTTTATAATGAGTTCAGACACCCACCGGTACTTTCACTTTCTGAATGTTGGCTTCAGAAAAGAGAGAGATCCAAGCTCTGCAGAGATACCTCTATTTTCTGAGTCCTTGGATAATTACATCTTCTGATGAATATGTTTTGAAGTTTTTCCTTTTCATTTCCACATGCTCTTGTGTAGGATTGAGAAAACACTTGACAGGATCTCTTCCTGGTGTGTGTTGTGAGGAGGTGGAGCTTCTGACATCTGATTGGCATTTACAGCTCAGGTGTGATTTATGTCTCACTTTACTGCTATAGTTAATCTTCTTGTGAAGGAAACCCGATGCAGTGAAAGAACTGAAACAGAAACACATACATAATTCACACATTAAAGTAAATTATAAATAATATGAGATATTTTATACCAAATTATAATTTCCACATCATTTGAGACAAAATCTGTCCTCCACAGATGTATTTTAATTACATTTTTTTTTGCACAGACAAAAGTCTTCATTACTAAAAAGTTTTTTTTTTTTTACATTTTCACCATAACTGTCCAGACATTATTGGAGACATATAGATTACTGAATATAAGTTGTTATTAGCTTTGAGGATGTAAGAATTTCAGAACCTCAGACACTTTTATCTTTTGAGAAGGACAGTACATACACAGTGCATTAACATACCGACATCTGCTTCTATATCCCACTGAGAGAAAATACGGGAAAATGCAATGGTCTCAATCTTGCAAAAAGTTCACCCAAAAATGAAAATTCTGTCATCATTTACTCACCCTCGAGTAGTTCCAGATATGTATGAATTTCTTTGTTCTAACGAACACAAAGGAAGATATTTTAAAGAAAGTTTGTAACCAACCTGTTTTGGGTAAATATTGACTTCCATGGTATTATTACTATAGAAGTAAAGGTGACCCAAAACAGCCTGGTTACAAAATATCTATCTTTGTGTTCGGCAAAGAAATTCATACAGGTTTGGAACTGCTGATTATTGCCTCAGCTTTAGTCAAGTTGTGCATACAGTGCCCTCCACTAATATTGGCACCCTTGGTAAATCCGAGCAAAGGTGACTGTGAAAATAAATCTGTGTTGTTTATCCTTTGGATCTTTCATAAAAAAAATTCACAAAATTCTAACCTACCATTGAAGTAAAACAATTGAAAATGGGGAGGGAATTATCGCTATGTCCTTTTCCCAAGATAACAGCTCTGAGTTTTCTCCTGTAATGCCTGAAGAGTTTGGAGAACACCTGATAAG
>JAUMHE010000080.1:788645-803067 GCA_032359235.1 Enteromius mattozi
GTTCAGTGCTTTGCTACAATCTGTATTGTTAAAAGCGCTATATAAATAAAAGTGACTTGACTTGACTTGACTATTAATTTATTATTAGCAGTGATTTAAACGCACCTCAGTGCTTCAGCTCACCTCTTTTGAAGTCCATTTGGTCTTCAGTCGCTCAATATCTTCATCAACATCAGACTCAGGATCAGTCACACCCTTAGGTTTAAGACTTACCATAGCTTCTCTTATTCTGGAAATACAAAGATGAGAATTAAACAGGATTAAATATTCCTACATGTGACAGTTGAACTGAACACCAGTCCTAATCAGACTTACAGAACCTGCTATGAACCTCTACAAATAAAAACAGTTCCTATGAGAAGCAGCAACCATGTCCAGAAAACCATGGTCATAGAAAATGTTTGCAAAATTGAATGAAGTATGATTTCAAAGAGATGAATTATGAGTGCAAATTATGTAAATATGAGTGCGTTAGTGTACAGGCACAGAAAGGAAGATATTACGGTAACAGAGACAGAAATTAAACAAAGAGAATATGCAACATACCTTACTCTCCCTTTCAAGGAGCTGTGCTTTCAAAGGATGACTCACAGCATACTGAACCTAAAATTTTCTAAATTAGTTAAAAAATAAAACTTATTATTGAGTTAACACCAAATTGGTTTAATCTGGACAGCTACACATAGCTGTGATTTTTGAAGATGATACAGATATGGTGTTGGGATTTCTGTATGGGTGCGTTTAGCTAGAGAGGCAGGAATACACAACACCACTTTTATAACCTGAACAGCTTTTTAATTTAATGTTGTTTGATAGAGAAAAACTGGCCATCGTACTCTAAATATCCAGAGTGAGCAACAGGGCTAAGAAAATCACTCTGGACCCCTCACACCCAGCACACTCACTCTTTAATCTGTTGCCATCTGGTCGACGCTACAGAGCACTTAGCACCAAAACGACCAGACACAGGAATAGTTTCTTCCCCCAGGCTGTCCATGCCATGAACACTTAATAACAACGTCATTTTTGCACATATCATCACACATGTACAAACACTTCATACCTGTTCTCACTTAAATGTCTATATTATGTATTGTGTTTTTGTGCTACTTTGTACACTATTTTGTATATAATTCTTTTTATTATTATTTGTTTCTTGTCTTGTCTTGTCACTGTCATTCTGCTGCACTGCAGAGCTCAGTCACAAAAACAAATTCCTCGTATGTGTAAACATACCTGGCAATAAAGCTCATTCTGATTCTGATTCTGAATGACAGGATCACAAACTACCAGAGTTTTAGTCTATGCATAATCCTCGTTTAGTGTATGAAGGCCAGTTTGCATAGTGTTTTTAAATCTGCTCAAATTTTAGAAATCATCTAGCGTATTCCAGCCTCAATCATGTGTGCTCTAAAATCAGTCCAAAATGAATTTAAACACAGCATGAAGCTGGAATGACCAAAATCTGCAGATTGGCTCTGACTTTGATCAAATTTGAGCGAAATCGCAATGTTGTCCAGTTCTAAAGAGAAAGCTCGCCCAAAATTATGTTTACTCCACCTTGAGTTGTTCCAAACCTGTATGAGGTTCTTTCTTCTGCTGAACACAAGAGAGTTTAAAGAACGTAGGTAATCAAACCATTCATTGACTTTAATAGATCCAAAATATTATCTGTACTAGCAGTACAATTAAATGGAAACACAAACAGGTTTGGAACAACTTCAGTGTGTGTGCACGATGACTGACTCTTCATTTTTGTGTGAACTATCCCTTTAACATCCCTTCCCATCTTTAAAGTGTGCTTTCATTTGCTTTTACAAAACTTTAAGGAAGACATGATGTCAATCATATCAATTATCAGCCATTACCTGAAAATACTTACAGCGTATGTATACAAGCAAGAATTTCAATATTACTGAATCCAAGAGAATTTATATAGTTTATTTTGATGGAAATTAAAACTCGTAAAACAGAGCTGTTCAGTCATGATGTTAGTTTGTACCCAGAAGGCTAACTCTGTGCTTATTTTACGGGGGTAAGTTAGTTCTAACCGCACTGTACGACCGTTAGTAAACACGGCACATTATACATATAACAGATGTGTAGATAATACAGTGTCATCTAAGTTGTTCTAGGACACAACTTTAAAAAATCTAGTGCCCTAACGGTACATAGCCTGGGATAATGAGCGATTTCAGAAAATCAACTTCATGATTAGCATTACTGGCTACCGTTAGTTCAGACTGACCAACTTTTCCTCTGGAAAAGACAAACGTTATACAGTTAAACTCGCTCTATAGTAGACATTTTTAGTTTATAATAGCGAATACTTTAATATTAGTCTAATAACAAGACCTCCTCTCTCTCAAACTGAAGCGGTTTTCCTATATTTCAGAAAATAACACGACGAAACTTCGACAGTTAGCGCAACGGTCGCGCACATCGTTACGTCTGCCGATAGATCAGGGCCAGTTTGTTGACGGAAATAACTGATAATAAAATAAGAGTCATTTGTTCAGGAGAGAATATTTTCAGCAATTTAACGGCACACTTTTAAACTGTTGTTTCTCTTTCTTACCCACACACTTGTTCGGGCATATCTTCGCTGTCCTTCAGGAGTTTGTGAAATGTCAAGGATAATTAAAGAAGCAAACTCGCTGCTCTAATGAAATATATTTGCTACTGTAGTGAAAGCTGACGGTGTGTGTGTGTCGTTTTGTTTGCCTCGCACGCGCCTAACCTCCAACTGCTGTGTCCCGAGCCCGCGCGCGCAGCTTCTGTGCTCGACTGCGTCACATCTGCGCTCAGTCTGCGCAGCGCACCGACGCTTTCCTCCCACTGCAGTCCAACGGGTCTGCGCAGAAATATGCAGCACAAACCGTTCATAACGTTACAGGACACGCAGATTTAATTGTTCGTGTTAAGCACTGCAAGTGCATTAAACGCGTTTAAACATTTATTAAAACCAGATTTCCTTGTCATCTCTTTTGTCCAGACAGAAAGGTTTATCGGTTTATCAGTATAACTGTGATTGTAGATTATATGGGGTGAGAAGAATGGAGAATGGTGTATTTTTAATCAAATGTGTTTTTCACTTTATGAAACCATTCAAATAACATACAGGGATTGTCAAATGTCCGTTGTTAAACACACCGGAACAACAATAATAACATTTAAAAAATGAACCGAAAGAAAGTAATACTAAAACATAAAGCAAATAATGAGACAAATGGGGCTATTTTGGAGTGTTTGAATGCAGTCTTCATTTTTAATTGTTTTAGGGATTGAAGTACAATTCTAAAATAATTTTTAAATGCCTCAAAACAGGAAGAATCTCTACATTATCTCAGACTTTTTCCAGAGTTACTGTACAGTGTGGAAAGCATACATTTGCATAAAGTCTTCTTTGCTGATTGCAAGAATTTCTACAATCAGACAGAATTTACACCAGTGTGTTTAGGACTCTGTTCACACAGACAAAGACTGCTTATCTTCCATTGCACCTCCCACATGGTACACTAACTCTGTAGAAAATGCCTGGAAAGTCAGTATGGTGCATTTTTCATAGTCTTTCAGCTCCTAACTGTAGCAAGTTTAAACTTTTGCTTAAGGGGCAAAATTAATTATAATTTAGTTTCCAACATGGAATTTCCATCTGTTTCTGCTATTTCTGTTTCATTCACAGTCTACATGTCTTGTAAATGGTTCACTATAAAATCATGAAATGGTTAGTTTTTAATGTTCATTTAATTGCAGTTAACAAAAAATGATAAATGCTACTATTAAAATAGATGGAGATGCTCTGTGTGAGTGTGAAAGTAATGTTTTTCATGAATTCATTGCTGCTTTGTCATATGGTAACAAAAAGTGCCACATCAGAGGAAAATGAAGTAAAATCTCAGCAAATTTTTTTCAAGGTGAATTCTGACATATCACACGGATTAAGTGAAACTTTATCAAAGATTTTACAACACCCTTAACAAAAACATGTAACATTGTGAGCAGTATATCTGTATAGCTTCAATGAGAAAAAAACATACATTTATCAATGGTTTTTCACATTCTGGGTTATTGCATGATTTCATGAAGCACAGTGAGATTAACGTCACATTTATGGATCATACATAAAATAGATTTGATTGTGGCATTTTTAATGCCTTTTTTAACAGAAGAAATGCTCTTACAGGACGTTTTGCACAAAACGTTACAAAGCAAAGGTGTAATTTTCATGCTTTTCAGTAATCAGATGAAGATTAGATGAGGATGTTGCCAAGAGTAAGGCACGCACATCCACAATCCCCAAAAGACGAGCAAGATCAGAAATCTAGACATTTACAGATTTTGCAACTATAGCTGCTTTGCCAGCGGTGCAATCAGCAAATCCATCTCCCGCAATGTCCTTTAGTCTTACACAACGAACATGAGGGCGTACTGATGAAATATCTTCTTATGAATGCAAAATGAGCACAACATCTTGCAACTCGTTGCATTTCCAGTGCCACAGCTTTTACCCTCATTACAGTCCAGTGTTTGTCCAGTGTCCAGAAAGGCCTCAGAGGAAGCTGTCTTCTCCAGAGATGTAGGAGAAGCCGTTGAAGGCGTTGGAGCTGCTGGTGGCGAGGCTGGGGGTGGGTTCTGGGGTGCGGCCCACAGAGTTGGGCACCATCTCTCTGGTGAACTCTGGGTCAATGTGCTGAAGGTCTGCTGGGCCTCTCTGGAGAAACACGGCAGAAGTCTTATCACACAAATCACTTTCTAACACTGTCAGATGGACCAGAAATGAATGTGTGCATGCAGTAAAGAGGTGAATATAGTAATAATATGTATTTGCATCCTAATAATCACCAACAGTGTTTGGGAAAGTTACTTTTAATGCGTTACAATATTGTGTTACTCCCTAAAAAAAGGTAACTTATGGAGAGCGATGCGTTACATAACTTTTGAGTTAATTTGTAAATCTGGGAAGGGCTTGCTTCATTGTTTTTAATATAAAAAACTCTTCTTTTAGAAATGGAAAATCCCTTTCACACCAAAAGTGAAGTTAATCTCCCTCAGGCTGAAGGAAATCTAAATTCACCTCTGTACAGTAGAGGGCGCATAAAGAATAATCACATAAAGAATATGACGCAGGAGAAGAAAGTTCAAAACTATTCAGCAATAGCACAAATGTGTCATTTTTGCTTAGTTTGGTTGGATCAGCTGGATCACTGAAGATAAGTAGCAAACATATTGGTTAAAAAAAGGGATTAAAAACATAAATTATATTTGTCTTATTTGAGTATTGCAGGTTTGTATAATATTCTGAGTTTGCATTTGTCTTTTTTTGTTCATTTTGAGGGATACTGAATGGAGGAACCTACCACATTTGGGTTATATGGAGGAGTGATTCGCTTGTGGTAGAGGTCGTCCCAGTTAATGGGGCCAAAGAACACATGATTTTTAATCTCCAACTGCAAAACCATAACAGTTGATGCATTAACAGTGACACCTGGCCTGATAAACAGTTTCACAATGACAGAGACCTCCAGAGAGTCACTCACAAAATCAGCAATGGCTCCTATCCGACGATGCTGATCTTTCTGCAGGAGACTGCAGAGCAGGTGACTCGAGGCCTCGGACTTCCCCGGTGGCAGCTGCAGAGGTTTGTGCAGGATCGCGTCATACATCTCAGACACGTCCCGGCTGTAGAAAGGAGGCTGTGTGCCACAGGCATCCCAAAAATTAAATGTGATTATGTTCCATGGAGTTTGGGCCACAAAGTTTATTATATATAGAGTGAACTTACTAAGCTATAAAGCATCTCATAGAGCACAGCTCCAAGACACCACCAGTCCACAGTGCGGTCATATGGCTCTTTGCGTAGGATCTCAGGGGCCAGATACTAAGAGTGAGACAAAACCATATACAGATACATAAAATACACTCACACTAAACAGTATGTACTATAAAGAAATTCTCAACTGCTGTAATTAGCACAGTAATAGCACAGTATTTTATTTTTTTAATTCTGTATTTATTTTGTCTTGTGAAAAAAAAAAATCTGTTATGTCTATATCACCATCCACATTTCATTTGCTAAATGCAACTATAAGCGATGAAGATATAAGAATCTTGAAACAACGTGTATTGTCAAAAGTAATACGGTCGACTCAGTATTTGTACCTCTGGAGTCCCGCAGAAGGTTGTGGTGGTTCCTTCTGGTTCTATGCCTTCTTTACACAAACCAAAATCTGTTAACACCACGTGACCCTGAAAGAGATCAGAAACAAACTTATATATCACAATGCTTTTATCAGTATACTGCATGCACCAGCCTTAAATAGCTGTCTTACCTGATAGTCTAACAGAATGTTTTCTGGCTTGAGATCTCTAGATGGGAACATGAAGACATGGAGGTGAGATCAGGCCAGCTATGATATGACAGGAAAACACTGCAGTTACTGACCTGTAAACTATATTGAGAGAGTGAAGGTATCCGATGGCACTGGCCACCTCCGCCGTGTAGAAGCGAGCTCGAGCCTCGGAGAAACACCGCTCTCTCTGAAGGTGATAAAATAACTGCAGGGGAAGATAAAGAAGCACTTTTTTAACACATCCACCATGTAAAATGAAAAGAAACTTGTGTGAGCTGATATAGTATTTAAACTGAGTTTATGTATGGTTATTAATATTATTATTCCTAAATGGTGGTTGTTTGTAATTCCTGAGCAAAAACACTCACTATTAATCAGAGGTGGTCAAGCATGTGAATGCGCATGTTAAACAGTGCTTCAGTCTGAGTTATATATCATTTTGAAGTCTTATGTACTTGATAAGCATATAGTTTTTAAAGTAGCCTCCTCTGCTCAACAAAGCTGCACTTATTTGATCAAAAACACAAATGATGTAAAATACTATTACAAGTTAAAAGAAATGCATTCTCTAAATGTAATTTATTCATGAAATGTAAAGCTGAATTTTCAGCATAATTACTCATTATTACTCATCATTACTAGTCTTCAGTGTCACACAATCCTTCAGAAATCATTCTAATATGCTGATTTATTTAAAGAATTGTGCATTAAAGGATTCTTTCATAAAAAAGTGCAACAAAAAAGCATTTATTTGAAATGTGAATATTTTATAACATTACAAATGCATTTACTGTCACTTTTCATCACTGTAATGCATCCTTGCCGAAATATATAAATTAGTGGCGTCAAACGATCCATTGTGATTAATCACATCCAAAATAAAAAATTTTTTTTACATAATATGTGCGCTGTGTATAGTTATTATAAATACACACACATGCATGTATATATTTCAGAAGAATATTATTTTTATATATTATATTTATTTATAATATAAATTACATGAATATAAATATAGACGTAAATATATGTAAATATTGTCAAAATGTGTGAATTTATATATACATAATAAATATATAGAGAACACATTTACAAACAAAAACTTTTATTTTTGATGCAATAAATTGCGCTTACTCATTTGACAGCACTAATATAAATATATAATAAATAAATGCATATATTCATTTTTCAAGTCAGCATGAAATCGAAGTCAACTGATCCATAAATGTGTGTTTGTTTGTTTTTTACTGTGACTTCTCTCTGGTGTCTCTAATCATTAGTCCACTCAAACCTGTCTGCATTTTGATCGGCCGCGCCCACCTCTCAACATCCAATCAGCAACTGACAGACAGAACTACTGCATTCCACACTTTTGTTGTTTGTTTTCTGATGATCTGACACATTTGTATGCAGCTGAATTCAATTATTCGGTTTTTCAATGGTTTTGACTGTTTTTGAAGATGATGTTGCATTCATAAGTGATGCTTTCTTGCCATACCTCTCCACCGTTGACGTAATCCAGGACAAAATACAGCTTCTCTGAGGTCTGAAAGGAGTAATGCAGCCCGACCAGAAAAGGGTGCTTCAGACTCTTGAGCAGCACGTTCCTCTCTGCCATTATGTTCTTTTGCTGGCGCACACAAACGCAGCATTGACGGAGGTGAACAAGAGAATACAGATACAGTATGAGCTGACACCATCCAGGACAGGCCAAAAGAACAAGACAAGCCACAATGCTGCACTTTCAAGAGGAGCTTTTCAGTGATAAAACAATGACACTCTGCAGGCAGTTTGCACACTGGATCGTTTTCAGCAATTATACTACTTTGTCAAAACATGCGCTAAATATTAGTCACTGTAGTAAATCAAAAGCCTGTCTTTTGGCCAGCAAGCTTGGCATGGTACAAAGGACAGAGTGAAAGTCAGATTAGATTAGATCCTAGCATTATCACAGCAATTAGGTGCTTTGATCTTGGTGGTTGCATGTAAAAAAAAATAATTAAATAAATAAACACCAACCTCTTTTTTCTTCAATATAACTTTCTTTTGCAAAACTTTCACGGCATAGAATTTTCCATCAGCTTTCAGTTTTGCTAAGAGCACCTGCAATCAACATGATATCTCACATATTGTTTTGGATAAAACAGTATTTCCGTATTGTTTGGTGGAGGTCACTTGTGCCTTTAAAACAATCCCAAAGGGAAAAAAAACAAAGATTTCTTTCATCAAGGTAACCTTAGCAGACTTCCGTCTGAAGCGTTAATGATTGGTGAAGTCATACGGGACACAGTTAATCAGATAGGGGCATCAGACGCGTCTCACCTTCCCAAATGTTCCTTTACCAATCACAGCCAGAAAGTCAAAGTCAGTGGGTTTGGCACTAAAGCACACAAGACAGTACAAATCAACAGTCTAGCACAAGTTATTATAATAAATAATAGCCACTGCACCACACTCACTATCTATGAACATAAATCTATCGTGCTGCATATGAAAGGTTTACAGGACTCTTCTGACAAATGACTAATAAAAGCGTGATCTTACTGAGGATTGACCGACACACCCAGATTGACCTCGTCTGATGGAGACGATAAGGACTGAAGAGGACAGGGAAATATGTTAAACACACACATCCCAGCAATCCTGGCTAATCTACAGTGTAACAGAGAAGAATAGAAGTTCTTACTGGATTATAATGAGCCATGTTGTGTTTCTCGTCAGTCAGATCTGTGAAGATCTGTAGTGTCCAGCTGAGCTGAGCTCTTATGCTGGTCCGCTCACAAACTGGATCTTCAGGTTTCTGTGACACAACAGATCCATGAAGGACGTTTGGCAATACAACATTAACATGTTTACACGGTAAATACAGCTTTGCAAATCTCCTGCAAATTAGGACTATGAATAAACACTTTGTTCCTAAAGGTTATATCTGCTGACGTGAGGTTCGACACAGTGGAGGAAAACAAAGACGTATGCATCTTAACAAGCACCCTCCGATGAGTTATTATCAATCTAAATAAATAAACGGTTACACTTTATTTTAAGGTGTCCTTGTTACAGTGTCATTATACAGTTAATTACTGAGTAATATTAATGAACACTATATGGTTAAGGTTACTTGCATTTACTAATCATTTATCGTTATTAGAATAGTAAGTACATGTAACGTGTAACAAGGACATCTTAAAATATAAAGTATTACTTAATAATTAATTAATAAATGCTCATGTAATATATCAGTTGGAAGTAGATTAGTTTATACATCGAGAAGGAGTTTGTATTTTATAGTTTCTAATCAAATAAAAATAAACAACAAACAACAAGAGTGTGAATATGCTGTCAACAGATGCAGGCAAAAACATGCACTCCAATTCAGTTAAAAATGAAAGGGCTCTCTGAAAAACAACTCACCCGTCGGTGTTAAATATATAGCTGATGAAGTTTTGCTGATCAAGTGTTGTTGAAGTGCATCATTTTCTGCGTGTGTCTCAGAAACGTCTGGTTATGCAGCTGCTTTGGCTAAAGGCCCGGGTGAATGATCAACCCATGTGTGCAGCAGAGATATGAGAGCCTTGTTTGTGTGTGTGTGTGTGTGTGTGAGCCAGAGAGACGCACTGTGTGTGTGTGTGTGTGTGTGTGCGCGCGCAAATACTTCAATTTGCATTGAAAACAAAAGTGTCCCCAGAAATGAGTAAAATCTGACAAAACTTACATCTGGGGACACTTTTCTTTGTAAAAATGGTACATAAATAAAGCAGGTCTAATTAATCTTTAGTTTTTATTTTGGAAATGCAGAGCTGGGTGTGGATTTGGGTCAGTATTTATTAGCTGCTTATAAAAACTACAGAAGTCTATAGCATTCCCTCGTTTAGATAAAGTGTTTGTACGTGATACGATGTATTAAATATTTTCAAAATATATACTGTATTTGTGTGCATTTGCATAATAAATATACACAGTAAACTATATATTATGTTAACAAAAACTTTTATTTTGAATGTGATTATTCGCAATTAATCATTTGACAGGACTAATATATATATATATATATAGAGAGAGAGAGAGAGAGAGAGAGAGAGAGAGAGAGAGAGAGAGACTTAAAAAATACTTATATATAACAGTGCTGGGAAGATTGTTTACAAACTGCAGTCTGTATTTGGATACAACAAATGATGATAAATGTAGTCAGGAATGTAATCACAATTACTCATCTAACTAATGTATTCTAACTACTTTAGGATTACTTTTGATCCAACTTGCTTATAGATTTTAATGGGTTATTGTTGCGAAAATAATAATAATAATAATAATAATAATAATAAATAAAAGAGAAACATTAAATGTTTTCTATTCAGTACATGCATTAAACATCTAATTAAACATTACATTAATTTAGAGTTTCCCAAACTGGGGTAAATGAAAGAACTGCATGGGGTTTCTAAATACAAATGTCAAATTAAAATTCAAATCAAAATTCTTTTTATTTATTTATATTTTTTGTTTACCTGGTATGTCAATGTGACAATGACCTGACTTCAGAGAACTGTTAACATGCAAAGTGTTAAGTCAAAGGGGTTACAAAACAGTTTTGAATCAAACAAACATTCAAGAAGAAGACACAGTCTTCCAGGTTTTAAATAATTTTGTCAATTGAACATAATAAATAATGCTGAATAAATTAAAATCGTATAATCCACAACCAAAAGTAACAGTTATCTGATCGATCTGAATGTAATCTAATTACAAGTACATTTTGTTATCTGATGATGTAATCCAGATTACATCAGTTACTATACTACCAAGGAACTATACTTATAACCAGAGCTGGGTTAGATTACTTACAAACGATAATCTGTAACTGATTCCAAATTACATGACATAAACTGTATAACATAATCCATTAAATGACACATAATATAATCAGACTTTTAGATAACTCTTGACATAGCTCATTATTCACATTGCTTTAAATAGGACAGTCTTGTACCATATCAATATAAAAATACAAAGAATAAAAAAATATTTTATCAAAGCCCAACAAAATAACTCACTAAGTAATAACTCAAATAAAAATGAACATTTATCAATAGTTGATGCAATGTTCTTAAGCCTGAAATGATTTTTGTAAATACAGTGGTTAAATGCTGCGTAGCACCTGACTAATGACTGATCTCTGTGTGAACGTCCACAAAACTCACAGACTTTCTGAGTGTATGTAAGTGCTGGGCTTTTTAAGAAAGGAACATTTAAGAGATGAAAAAGATGAATGATATGATAATAATGTGTAATCATGTAATCCATAGTAGGATAGACTGCATACATGTGAGACGTGTACAGTTGAAACCCTGAGCCATCATTTTTGCTCCACACACGTGTTAGTGTTCTCTTTAATCGTTGTTTCCTGGATGATCCACAACTGTCTTCATATTTTGTGATAGGTGTTTATGAATCCATCGTTGGTCCTGAGCACTTCAGCTGCCTGCTGTTCTTTAGAAAATCCTCCGGCTCCTGCACTCTCTTTGCTTTTCCTGCATCTTCTGCATATTTGAACCCTTTCCAACACAGACTGTATGATTTTGAGATCAGTCTTTTTACAGGGCATTGGGTATTTTCTGTTGTCATTATGGTTTGTAAACACACTTGATTAATAACAAATGGCTTCAGCCAAATACTAACCATGAGTGAAAGAAAAGTGTTTGTGTTATCATTCATATTCTCTGAAAAGTGGCCAAGAAATCATAAATTCTGTAAACTTATGAGCACAACTGTATATCATCACAAATATTATTCTGTGCTCTATAGAGATATTTTGTGGCATACAAGGTCTTCTCATCATCTGGAGAAACGTGTGAGTGAGACACAGTGTTTCTACTGTACCCGGACTAGTGTCCTGTTGCTTCACATGCACTTTAGTTGTAGAGTGTTATGATAAAAGTCACATTTACACATATGCTACAAAAATTCTGTTAAAAATATGTTTGTGATACTTCAACTGTCTATTATTAATGGATGTATACTGTTATTTTAACTGTTATGTTTCCATTTGTCATATCTTTTCTATTTTTAGACCTAAATATTTGTACCTATTTTGTTTAACTGAATCTGAATTAAATAAATACATTTATTTTTAAACTGTAGATTTCCAATAAATGGTTTAACGCTAGCTTTAGAGCATTGATCAGTGTCTGAACTGTACACCACATGGGTCAAAACTGTTTATGTTTATGAGCTAATTATGGTAAATATAATCTACTTATGGCTATTACTAATTTATGATATTTTAGTAAACAAGCAAAAGAAATACCATGTGAAAAATCCCTTCATTCAGCATCTAGATTTTGTGTAGTGATGTCTCTATTGTACCAAATCTACCCACTGACACAAACACTCCTTCGTTAGTCTTAATATGATTTCAGAAAACACAGAAATGTTGCAAGTGATCATAAAAATAAACAAATAAAATGCACCAAAAGTGTTCTACTATGCACTACTATCTATTTATTTAACACTTTTAATGACCAGTTTATTGTCTGCCAGATGAAAATTGTGAATCCAGTGGATTAGAAACAGCAAGCTGACATATTCAGAGGATTGTCAGACTCCACTGAACACAAGCAGACACCAGTGCTTGAATTAAACATTTATTCATGTTAATGAACTGAACGACACAGTTACTCAACTGTACATTATTAAAATTTTCCCATCAGAGAGAGAAACATAGATGACCTAAAAACCTGACCTCAGTTTACTACTGCTCACCCCCCCATTCACACAGTTGAAAAATAACAAGACTGATATGACAATCCAAACTATCTCGGTAAAATAGCTCATGTTTTTAAACTATAATCTCTTTGAACACCACAAGGTCAGGAGCACTTTGTTACTAAGGGCAAATATTGTTAACGGTCCCTAAACGACGGACAGCAGCGCCCTCGAGTGGCTCCTCATATAAAGTGCATAAACATCATCAGGGATCGAATAAAGGGTCGAGTAGCACCAATCGACTGAAATCTGCCCTGATATTTCCACACAACACACTGAGGACTGATGTAGATTTCAGTTAGCACTCCAGATACAAAAAAACACTATCTGTAAAAGCCTGCGTGCTGGGTTCAGATCAAGTTGTTCTTTATCAGAACATGTTGTTTCGCTTTTGAAATAAAGCATTGTCAAAGCTGAGCTGGGCTCCTCTCTGTCTTATGGTTTGTCCTGGATATCTCTCTCTCTCTCTCTCTCTCTCTCTCTCTCTGGTGGGTTCAGACGTTAAACACCAAACACGTGATGGATGTCGGATTCTGATTAGATCGTTACAGCACGAGGAGTCTGAGGATGAGCTGCTCACTTCAGGCCTTCATCTGTGCTCTTGAACATTAAAATGGCGTTGTGAATCTTCAACGCTGGTCCTAGCTTGATATTCATGATCTTTACAATGTCATTTTGAGTCAGGAGGAGGAACGCTTCTCCGTCAATCATCTGCAGAGAAAAGCGGTGAGCCTTCACTGCTCAAGAAAACATATCGCAACACATCTCAAATTCATTCTACAATGCCTGAATTATAAATGTGATACTGGAGCACAAAAGCAGTCATCAGCAGCACAGGTATATTTGCAGCAATAGCCAACAATACACTGTGTGGGTCAAAATGATCAATTTTTCTTTTATGCCAAAAATCATTAGGAGATATTTTGTACATTTTTTACCATAACTATATTGAAACATAATTTGTGATTAGTAATATGCATTGCTAAGAACTTCATTTGGACAACTTTAAAGATGATTTTCTCAGTATTTAGATTTTTTTGCACCCTCAGATTCCAGATTTTCAAATAGTTTTAATATCAGCCAAATATTGTCCTATCATAACAAACCAGACATCAATTGAAACATTATTTTTCCAGCTTTCAAAATATGTAATTTAAAAAAATAGACCCTTATGAGTTATTCATGTCAATAGTGTAAAAATGCACCACACAACACACACACACATATGTTGGGACTCTCCATAGGTGTAATGGTGTTTATACTGTACAGACTGTATGTGGTATTGCCCTACACTGACCCTACACCTA
>JAUMHE010000080.1:803601-823158 GCA_032359235.1 Enteromius mattozi
CTTTTGAATTACGGGGACACTGAAAATGTCCTCATAAAACACCTACATATTGTAATACCTATGTCATACCCATGTCAATACAAATTTGTGTCCTCATAAACCACATAAACCCGCACACACACACACACAAACTTTCAAACCAAACACCCAATCCTGTGGCTTTCCATCGAGACGCCTGTATTATCCTCCCCAAATGAGATTGTGCCTACATATCTGCAATTCCTATATAGAAACTCTTAGAAACTAAAACATTACGACTCGACAGTCACTCTATTAAAATCAGAATTTCCACAATAATACCTTAGGATGCTTTCTTCAGCAAGTGCCATTAATAATTCTTATTTAAGGAATCTAATTACTTACTTCATCTTTGAAAATTCGGGCCTGCTCCTCACAACCAATAAGATTATTGACAAACCCAAAGACCTGCAAAGAAAACGGGGATATAAATGAACAGAAGCATCATACTGACTGCTGTTTGTTTGATGTGTCTATAAATTATTTTATAATCCAGAAGTTCAGAACTGTGTATAACCCCACAGGGTCCGCTCCACCACCACAACTCGTTCTCGCACTGAGCGGGTCTCGAACCCAGGTCTGTGGCATGGGAGGCAGGTGCTCTAACAGGGACGCTAAAGGCCATGACCTCTAGTGTCAGTCGCTAGAGCGCCTCATTTTGAGCTCGGGGGAGTGAGGTTTACCTGCACAGCACCTACTTGCTGGCCTCCGTTACATGTGCATCTTATTGTACTACCCTAGCGGACAGTAAATATAATAAAGTGTATTTGAAATACATTTATTTAATGCTAAGTACGCTACAAATACGTATTTACGTATCTGCCAAATCAGAACAACTAATTTTTTACTTAGTCCACTTTAATTGTGCAGAAGTAGTGCTGAAGTCCAACTAAAGACATACTGAAGTAAATCTGATTGTGCTAAAGTATACTTCAAGTACATTTTAAATATCTTGCTTTTAAAGACCAATATTTAAAAAAATCATACAATCTTCATCAATAAAACACATTTTAGACTGAATATTAAAGGAACAGTTCACCCAAAATGAAAATTCTGTCATCATTCACTCACTCTCAAGTAGTTTCAAACCTGTATGAAGAGATATGAAAAGATATTTTGTAACCAGGCTGTTTTGGGTCACCATTGACTTCCATAGTAGGAAAAAAATACTATGGAAATCAATGGTGACCAAAACAGCCTGGTTACAAACTTTCTTCAAAATATCTTCGTTCATTCATACAGATTTGAAACTACTTGAGCATGAGTAAATGATAACACAATTTTCATTTTTGGGTGAACTATTCCTTTAAGAAATGTGCATCGTGCACAAGTACTCCAAATATAGTAATGTTTAGTCAGTCTTAAGTGATATGTCAGTAAAAATAGATTTGAACTGTACTTATTATGAAATATATGCATTTTAGATATCATACTTTTTAATTTCAAATAAAAGTGTTGGTAGCATATGTGATTAAGTTCTAATAATATAGTACATGTGCAAATAATAGCATTTGAATGCATAACTGCATGTGATCTAAAATGATTAAATGTATTTACTTCACTCAAGAAAACTGCAGAGGGCTGAATGAAGCGATTACCTCCTCTATAGTCCACATGGAGACTTGACCTGCATGAATTCCTGCGACACCAGGCAGTAGCTTACAGTGCTGCTCCCAGCAGAGAGACAGAGTCCGGTCCGAGTTCGCTGTAAACGCTGTCATGAAGAGAGACGAGTACATTCCCTCCGACGCCATACCTGAAACACACACACACATGGCCATCACGTTTACATGCACTTGAGTTTCTGAATAAGCTATATATTCTGCTGAAAGATTTACATCATTTTTAATCTATAAACAAGTTTACATGCTTAGATTTTGTGCTTTATCCACATACTCTGAATAAGACTCTTCTGGAAGTGCTTGAGATGCTTGCCCTTGTCATTTATCATGCTGTAATTATCATGAAACTATTGACTATTAGTGTCTTTAATAAAACCATGCAGTATCGCAACGAATTGCAAAATCACATGATATAGACTTCACTTGTTGTTTAATTAGAATAGAGTATTAGAGTAGGTCTTTGCATGGGTTCTGGTAATCTAGTTCACATGTTCACATGACACATATATACATAATGACAATAGAAGCAATAAAAACCAACAACAGAGCAATGATACGCAAGTGCTATGACAAGTCATAGTCTTAAACAGCACACAAGGGTTTTTAAATATAGAAAAATAAAAAGAACACAAGTAGATAGTAGAGAATATGATAGGAAATGATAGCGTTAGAAGGTCTTAAATAAAATAAAATAAAACAAGTTAAAACTTAAAATACTAGAAAAAGAATAGAGGGTCAACTTTTTTTATAAATAAAAAAGAAAACAAATAGATAGATAGAAAATAGAATTAGAATAGATAGGGATAGAGTTACATGCTATTACATTTAATCTAGTCACATATAATTGGAATAATTCTTGCTCATTCAAACACAGTCACTGATACAATTTTATTGTCAATTTTTTTTAACTTTCAAATATAGAAAATGTAGGAAAGTATAACTCACTCTGACAATTTCTTTGCTGACTCTTGCGATATTTAGGAGGGCGACCGATCCTGGTTACAGCAAACAAAGGTGGTTTTTAATACATATTTACATGACAGCAATATCTTTAATATACACATACACAGCTATACTTGATTAACACAACAAACATAAATATTGTACCTGCCATGGTAGCGTGATTTTTTGGCTCTCTGGCCGAAGACCAGCAGGTTACGTCTAGATCCTTCTGTATCAGAGAGATCCGCTTTTAGCCGGCCCTGGTTCCTCTCAGCCAATGGGCAGCCAGATAAACAGTGATGCGCCGTGAAGCGCCCGGTCACATGACCTGACCCGTCACAGCCCGGAGTAGGGCACTTTCTAAATGTAACAGAAAGCGTGTCTGTCAACATCTTGATTTTTACGGCAGTGTTGTTGCTCTGAAAGTGTTAGAGACTGACCTGTGGTGGAAGCTGTATTTGGAGGTGCTGCGTGGCTGAGGCAGACTTTTACAGGACATGGAGGAGAAGCTGGGCTGCCGGGCTGCCAGGCTCTCCCGGGGCCCTAAAGGACACAGGGGATCGTAAGCTGACACAGTGTTTTGTACATGAGCAGGCAAGGGGCAGAGGAACGGGGTCACTCACCAGGTTTCTGGGCGGTGGGCTGGCAGGGTGGAGGTTTGAGGGGGTGTCCTGTGCTCTCACACCAGCCTGCAGGGTGGATGTCCGGGTGGTCTGAATCCATCCACTCATCATACAAGTGACTCCAGCCATCAAAATGAATCTAGGACAACAGAGACATGAGACTGACTCATCGCAATCATTTTTTTTTGTCTTGTTTTCCTGTAAAATAGTCACTGAGAAGTCAAATTTACTATTTACAAAATTATCCAGACTATTTCACAGACAAGGTTTAAACCTAATGCCAGAATAAAAAGTCTGAGCTGTTTCAACTTCAAAGAGACTTGCTCTGACTGATCTTAAAATTGTCTCAAAATGCACACCAGTAATGTTTTTTCTAAAGCACTTTATAAAAATCGCTTAAGTGTCCTCATTGAACTATGGCCTAATCCTGGTTTGGTCTAAGCCTTGTCTGTGAAACCAGGCCTATATGTTTTTAAAGAAAAATATACAAATATATATATATATATATATATATATATAAATGTAGTAACAAAACTTTAGTTTAGTTTAGTTTTTGTTTTTTGTAAAAAGTTTTCAACACTGATAATAATCAGAAATGTTTCTTAAGCAGTGAATCAGCATCTTAGAATGATTTCTGAAGGATCATGTGACACTGAAGACTGGAGTAATGATGCTGAAAATTCAGCGCTGCATCACATGATTAAATTACAGTTTAACACATATTCAAATAGAAAAGTGTAATAATATTTTACAATATTACTATTTTACTGTATGGTTAATGAAATATATGCAGCCTTGGTGAGCAGACTTGTCTTTCAAAAACATTAAAAAATATAACCTACCCTAGACTTTTCATTTCAGTATATTACTATTATGAGCCATTAAAGGAATACATTTAATACGCTGTCTTGATTTTTATTTCTATTTTGTTATTTGTGAGCCTGGAGCATAAAAGCAGTCATAAATAGCACAGGTTTATTTGTAACAATAGTCAACAATACATTGTATGTGTCAGAATTATAGATTTTTCTTTTATGCCAAAAATCATTAGGATATTAAGTAAAGATCATGTTCCATGAAGATATTTTGTAAATTTTTTTGTAATTTTTGATTAGTAATATGCATTTCTAAGAACTTCATTTGGACAACTTTTAATGCTGATTTTCTCAATATTTATATTTTTCTGCACCCACAGATTCCAGATTTTCTAATAGTTGTCTCTCGGCCACATATCGTCCTCTCCGAACAAACCAGAAGCTGCCCCTCACGACAGGTTCTGTGTTCCAGGGTCTCGTCTGATCTCACTGGTGTCTTCTTCAGAAGCAGCAGAGGTTCTTCTCACCTTTATTCTGTAGGTGTCGATCTCCTGCACTGTAGCCACACGAATCAGCCCCGGGCACCTCTTATCCACCGCCTCCAGCTTCATCTGGACCTGGAAGCTGTGTGAGGGCCGCTGCGCAAACACAAGAAGATTATTTTGACCAAGGAAGTGGTTTTAACAGAGCTCTGAATGTGTTTGATTCAGACGCACCACTCTGAAGGCTTCAGCAGCGACTGCCGTTGAGCCAGTCTCCTCCAGATACCTCTCCCATGAGAACCTGTCAGGGTCTGGATAGTCTGCGGGTCAAGATCACATCAAGCCAGTCTGTCATAACAGCAGACCACCCAAACAGACAGACAGTATTCATGCATACAGGTACACTAGCCTTCAAACGTCTGCTGTCAGTCAGATGCCTTTATGTTTCTGAAGAAGACATGATGCTTCATCACCAGTTTCTGATTATTATCAGTGTTGAGCTGCCCAATATGTTTTTGTGTAAATGGTGGTACATTTTATTTTTCATGATTTCCTAAAAACAATGACCCCAAACTTTTGAAAGGTAACAAACAACTCAAGTAAAATCCATGTTAATAACAACATTTAAATACCAAAATAACAGTTGGTCTCTGTTCACAAATTTTGGTATCTGATTTTTGGCAGTGGATTGCTGCTGAAACATGTAGATCTGAGCGGGGCGAGGTGTTACCCTGAGGGGGGGTGAGCGGGAGGCCTCTCTCCTGACACCAGCCGATGGGGTGAATGTACGGACTGTGGGCGTCACACCTGCAGGAACACATCACCACTCCATCTTCAGTAATACACACAGTTACTTTTTCAAATAAGTCAAGCCAGTTCATTTTTCCCCGTTTATTGATTGACAGCTCCCCTGTTCCCATGTTGAGAGAAATCAGGCTTAAGATGTTACTTTAGTTCTAGAATAAATGTGAACATGCATTCATCAATTCATCAGGCATTAAATCTCACTCACAAAACAACAGATTCAGTATTTCTCATGAAATGAATAAAAATGTGACTCAGAATATGACGCAAACCTGCAATAATTAATTATGTTAAATAATACAGATACCCTTTATGTATTTAATCCCATTTTATTAACAAACGTCTTTGCTGGTGACATTCAATGATCCGATTTAATCATACTAAGCAGAAATTACTCACTATAAACTAACATTTGTGCTTTTTATTATAGCTTAAGAGTGTTAAACTTTCTTCTTCTGCATTCTACTGTACAGACGTGAATTTAATTTTCCTTCAGCCTGAGGCTTTTGGTGTGAAAGGGCTTTTACATTTGTAAAATAAGAACATTTTATATTAAAAACAAACAAGCAAGTCCTGTCTAGATTTAAAAGTATAACATAATTAGTTACTTTTTTTAGGGAGTAATTTTGTAATGCAATATTGTAACACATTACTTTTAAAAGTCATACAGCATTATTCAGATGAACGTGACCAGCAGCGGTAACTCACCAGTAGTCATACGTGTCGTCCCAGTTATCAAAGTGAACTAGGAAGCGGTTGTCCACTTTGTCCGTTACCGTGGCGACACAGATGAGAGACGGGTTCATGCGGTCCACGGCCTCCAGCTTCATCCCCACCTCAAACCCACAGTCGGTCTCCGGCTACACAGTCAGAAAAGCAGCTCTGTGTTGACTTTAGTTCACTTTAGTGTCCTTTAGTGAGACTCGGCAGCACATCTTTAGTGTTTAACTCACTTTGACCGAGCTGAAGAACAGCTCCTTTGGCGCAGCTTGAGATCGGGTGATCTTTAGGTAGTTGGACCAAGAAAACTCTTCTTCTTTACATCCTCCAAGGGAAGAGTGTCACAATATATACTGTATGTTAGCACATCTACAACACCTGTGATTTGTAATAGATCATATTATTTTTTTAAAGCATGTTTTTGTTAAATGAATGTTAAAGCAATAAGTCTGTAAAAATAATAAAATAGTCTGTAAAAGTTGTATTTGTATCTGTCACATTGTGTGGTTATTCCCTATTTTACTTATTTTTCATCTAAGCATATTTGTAACTCACCTTTTGGGGTGTACAGCTTGTGTCCCGTGCTCTCACACCACCCAGCGGGGTGAATATCAGGGCAGCCGGCGTTGACCCAGAAGTCATGGCAGTCAGAATAGCCATCGAAATGAAGGCGTAATCTGAAGCCGCAGACCTAGAGACAAATATGTCCAGAGAATGAGCAATGAGACACAGATTACACTCACAACAGCCAAAATGACAAGCGTCAGAGCACCTCAGCGACGGTCAGGACGAAATACATGGAGGGGTGCTGGGGGTCGATGCCTTCTAACTTCATCCCCTGTCTGAAGCTGTTCTTCATTAGGGGAACCCTCTGTGTCTAGACATGGATACATGTTAACACAAAAATCCTGAACTATTAAATGTGTAATCTCTACTCTGTGTTGAAATGAATCATGTTAACGTGTGCAACACATCACAGCTGCATCATCTTCTTTTCCTAGAGAGAAATGCAGAATTCAAACCTCCTGAAAGAGTCTGTCTGGAGCGGCCACAGCTTTCTGCTGCTCTAGATACTGCGTCCAGGACCACAGCTCCAGCTTACTGTCTACTGAGCCTACAGAAAGAAAAGAGAGAGAGAGAGAGCTCACTTACACCTGCCAAGAACACTGCTCTCATGTGTGAAAACATGACGAAATTTGCAAATACTGATACAAACTATGTAGATCCATTCACATACTGCTTACATGATACATTTTTTCAAATGCTGTGTTTAGGTTCATAGAATGCTAGATTTCATTATATTTATTATCAGTACGATTACTGTTCAAAAGCAGAATATGCTCCATTACCATAGAAAATACTTCAGATTTGTCCCATAGTTTGTAAAAACACAGAAATTGACTTCTGTTGTAATAGCGGTGACAGTTTTGAAATTGTGTGATGTTTGTAAAATACAACTATTTTAAGTTTTATATGTATTTTAACCATTTTCCATGTTAGAATTTTCTATTTTTGTGGTTTTGGGTTTGGCTTTAATTAGAGTTAACTATAATAACATTTGCATATATATATATATGTATGTATTAGCGCTGTCAAACAATGAATTGCAATTTTATATGTGTGTGTACTGTATATATTTATTATGTTTATATGAATACACACATATAGTATATATTTAGAAAATATTTACATGCATTTACATGTATATATTTTTCTTTATATAATTTATATTACATATAAATGCATTTAATGTACATATACAACATATATTTCTTACATATATACATGAATGTGTGTGTATTTTTATACATAATAAATATGCACATTATATACACATCTATTATATTTATTTATTATATTTATTTTGGATGCAATTGTGATTAATCATTTGACAGCACTAATATATATATACATATATATATACACACACACAGTGCCACTTTACATTAGAAGATGATAATGAAATCACATTGGTAAGGACATCAAAACCATCATTTGTGAGGGTGCAGAGTGCAAGTGTATGAAATCTAACTTTAGTGATGGTTTCGTAAAAACAATTACTGTGTATCATGGGAGTGTGATGACGTACCTGCTTTGTTCTGTCTGCCATCCATTTTTAAAGCCTCCACTTTCTCCTCCTTTAATCACACAAGTTCATTCCGTTGTATTAAAAACTCAAAGCACCATATGAAATGCATGATAATGTATACACATCAACATCAGCAATGACACTCGTTTAAAGAAGAGAAAGACCTGCACCATTGGCTCAGCATCAGACTCTTCCTCTGATGGGCTGTTGTACTCCCTCCTCTTCCTCTTCTTCATAGGCTTCAGCATTTCATGCTCATGATAGATCACCTGTGCTTCAGCAATCCCTGCAGGACTAAAGCATCCATACAGAACACCATACTGACAGAAAAACCTCTAGATCCTTATTTTGACTGTAATATACACATGCTTTTCACCAGAAATCTGTCTCATACAGATTTATATATTGCATGAGTTGAGCAGATGTGTAAGTCTGGTAGTTTATTTACTTTTCAGACATTGTCTCTGCGCGTAGCTCCGTCAGGTAAGTCTGTTTGGCCGAGGTCTCATGGCACTTGCTATAAGCTGGACTGTCCTGAGCCTCCATACATGCTCTCTGAAGTTTGTCGGCCTCCACAAGAACAGCAGACCGGACATTCCCACCCGCTGAGACGTCTGCAAGCAAACAGTGATATTGGAAAGACAAATGCTAACAGCTTTAAGATGTGATGCATGTTCTCACTGGTTTCTGAACTTTTCATTGGACCACTGTTCCTCCAGCTTGAGTTAAAACTGGAATAGATTTGCAGTTTCCACCCAATTGACATTCTACTGATAAAATGTTGGGTGCAATAACGTCATACAAAATAATAAAATATAATTTAAAAAAGGTGTATACTACAAATCCTGTACTGTTTATCTTCATAGATTTACCCTAATCTTTGCTTAGGCAAGTAATTTCAAAATTAATATTATTAATTATGAAATTAATAAATTAATTATCCAGTTTACCATGCATGAAGTCCAGAGATATAATGCATCACTAAACATTACAGAGAAGCTGCACTTAAATACGCAGACGCGTATTCATGTGACACCATTTTTCTTCTAACTAGTTTTTCAGGACATTTAAAGTACCAGTATAGAATGTATGTGCTAAAATTCAACAACAAATATTGTGTTAATGCTTGCATAATTTTACTGATAATTAGCATAATAATAAAGTAACTATTTTATGTAGATATCAAAGCCCATTTGTACTCCTGCTTTGCTAATTTTGAGCCCTGACTGACAGCCAGACTTTAAAACATCGAAAAGCCATGCTTGTAAGAATGATGTAATAATCCAGAGGCATCTAATGAATATTTACCAGTTTTTTCAGCCTGTTTGAGCTCCATATCAGCTGATTTTGTCTGCACTCCTTCACTGGCCAGGTTAGCAGAGCCTAGTTTCCCTTCACTGATCACTTCCAGTGAACCAGTATCACTAACACATAACTGCAGAAAGCAAAGTAGCATTATTGTTATGCAGTAATGAAAAGTAATATATAGTGCCTTCAGGAAGCATTCACCACACTATATAATTATTTGTTGTAATGTAAAATGCTTTCTTCTTCCACTCCAGCGATGAGATTGCATCCACTGCTCCAACAGAGATTGACTGGTAAGAGAGCAGGTTTTGACATTTTAAATTACCCTCTCTGCACTGCACTGGGCAGATTTCAGAACAGGCAGATCCTTCAAGGTATCTTAGAGTGAAGCAGGGTCTAAATCACACCGGTTGACTGCTGGGGTGCCTCAGGGTTTGGTGTTTGGCCCTCTTCTTTTGTCAATATACACAAAATCACTTTATTATTCATGAACTTAGCCTTGCTGATTATGAAAACACAGTACACTTCTGCCTGCCTCGTAGACGCCTTGGCATGGAAGCAAAACATCACCTTCAGCTTAATCATTTTATAATGCCATCCATTTCTGCCAGGAAGTTGGGGGTAGCTTTTGGCAACCATTTTAACTTCTCAAACCACATCACAAAAATCACACAGTCATGCAAATTTGCACTGCCATTTCAAATTGATTGTGCATCTGATTTCAAATTTGAGATGTTCCTCTGAGCATTTGATTCATTATTTGAGTATTATTTGTTTTTGCATTGTAGTGGATTATAAGAAACGGTTATTAACCACAGTATTTCTTTATGCTTCACCATGAGGAGATCAAATGGCATTTATCTGATCATTTGACAGACTTTTTTTTTCTTTCTTTAACTGTTTTAGCATTGTATTTTTCATATCATATAGCAGGTTACTTCAGGTGCAATTTTGGCAATTTGCTTTATCCTTTGAATTATGTTAGGAAAAAACCTTTCTGATCTCTTAGTACGAAATGCTCATGGCGCAGAAAGATTTATTTCAGATAAATATCACTGACTTTGTCACATGTGGCTCTTCATTCCCAGGTACTGAAACATCACTTCTACAGTTTCTTGTGCTTTAGGGCTGCTTTTTCAACTTGAGGAACTCGAGAGCTTGCTGTCTTTAAGGTCAACACATACAGCGCCACACAAACACAGACACTGTGCTCACCTTCAGATTGCTTCCAGGGAGGATGGCCATACCCTCCTTCCAGCCCAGAACATGGACAATCGTCCCTCCAACCTGAGCAGGAAGTGAAGCGGCCTCCAGTTCACTGCCTTTAATTGCCTTGATTGCATTTGGAGGTAGCTCCACTTTTGGTAATGGATGAGCAGAAGCTTTGGGGGAAAAATAAAAAATAACTTTTGTTTTGTTAATACTTTTGCATGCACAACATTTATTCCTCTAAACATGGAGAAATGGAGTAAACAATTGTTCAAGAGCATGTTCATTTAATCCAGTCAGTACACCTTGGACAGCAAGCCAAATTTGTTTACCTTTTTAGTTTTTAAACAGAGAAAAAACATACGGGAAATTCAATATAATAAATGTACATTCTACACTGATTTCTATTCAACTGTAAGCACCTGGAAAAATGATAGTGGTGGTATCCTGGGGTTTGAGCCGCGGTGCAGAACTGTCGCTGGGAGCGTGAGAGACGCTGCTTTCAGACGGGACGTCTGCATCATGGGGCAGGACATCCAGGTCTGCTTTGGCACTCATAGCAAGACTCTGCTCAATACCACTAACAACAGAGACATTGAGGACATTGTGATAGTATAGAAGTCATTTCACTATTCATAAGGCAGACAGCTTCCTTCAGAGGCAGAGTGTTGATGCAGTGTTGCCAACATGTTTTCAGGGGAAGTTACTAAAGGAAGGATTTGTTGCTAAATGACGTTGTGACATCACTGCATGATGACGTCATTACGTGATCAGAACACAAAGTTGTGTCACTGCAACAAATCCCAGCAAAAAGTATTTAGTTTTGTGCATAAAATAATACAAAAGTATTTATATCTATTTTTAAATACACTGAATTGTTGAAGATGTACACATTTTCGAACAAGTACCATTTAAGTTTTTTTAACAGCTAGTAAACAAATAAACAACACATTCTGAACAATTATAGTTTTAATCTGTGAATTGCTAGTTTATAAGCTACATTCTAAGAAGGGTCTGCAAAACAGGGCACAATCTACTATCCTAATATGAGGGAATTTTCCATAATTATTTTTCACCTGTATTTTTATTTATGCATTACAGGGTTACATCAGATTTTTCTAAATATTTTTTATTTTACAGTGTACTAACAAAGTCTATAATAAATAAACAATCATTCAATTGTTATTAAACAATTCCAAATAGCAGCTAACTTAATTCACATGATGTGTGTACTACTATTCATTTATAAGAGCTATATTTAAAGAGCTAAATTTGTTGCTAGATACTTCCAGAAGAAAAAGTTGCTAGATCGGTCTGAAAACTTGCTAAATTTAGCAACACTATTGCTAAGTTGGCAACACTGCTTTGATGTTTGAAATGATATGTTTGAAAGCAGTTAAAATGCTGTAGTTTATAAACTATTTCAAGAGGAAGACAATATGCCATTTAGGAGGATATTTTCAGTCATTCCTTTACAAAGCAAAAGGAAAGAGAGACAGGATAATGCACAGTGATGTTAATGCTCAACCTATCATCTGATAGTGATGACCATTTTAATTGATGATGATGCATAATCCATGAATTCATAGTGATGGTGATGGTGATGATGCTCATCCCATAAACCACTGGTGCTGATGATGGTGATGATTATGCATAACGCATAACTGATGAAGGTGATGTGAGTGAATCTTCAATTCCATGTCAAAAAGCATCAGCTCCAGCGCATCCTCTCCTGTCCCCAAAATAATCTTTACCAGTGCAAAATGGCGGAAGTCCATGTTCCTGTGCAGTAAACTGTAAAGTAGGCGAACCGTTCATTATTTCATTCCGTTCTTGACTGAAAGACTGCTTTATGAGGAACATCCGATTCCGATGCATTTGGAAGGAAAAGACAGATGCGCTCTGTTATGATGATCGATATTAAAACATATGCTGTAATTTCAAGGCAACCTCAGCTTAATTGCTAATTATAAGGGTGTTTAATAATTCCATGGAAAGGAAAAATACGATGGAACGCGCGTCATCATAAGTGTCCAGAAATGCATGCAAAGTAAAATCGATTTATTTCGATCGCGTATTAATGGCATGACATGAATTGTGTGTAATGTGAAGGCGATCAGATAATGAATTTATTCTCACCAGTGCTGGTCTTGCTCGGGAGGAGTGTGATCTGCGCATGCGCGCATTTGAAGCTAGCACACAGTCCTTTGATGTTGGAAAGTGTGTTGCATTTACACCAAATCACAACGTGACTACAAGGATCATTTTATACAACAACATAGATTATAATATTTTTTAATATAGCTATTAATAAAGTTGGAGCAAATGAGTACATTGCTAAGTAAAAAACAAACAAACAAAAAAACTCCACAGTCCACATTTAATGACAGTTAAAACTACTAGAAATTATGACTAAGTCATTGTTATCTGGAAATTGTATGATCATTTAAAAATATCATTAGCTGAATACGAATCAAAGCTGAATTGCCATTAGTCTCTTATCTGAAGTTCTGGATTCTGCCTTTGAATTTATCTAAACATTAATGTGGACAAAATGTCATTGCATCAGTACTCTGTGTATTTGTGTTTTGTGTTGCTAGATGTGTGCCAGCACACAATCATGTCTCATAACACCATTTACAGTTCAATACGAAGCCTACAGTGACACTGGATGTTTGCAGTTTATCAACCTTGTAATTAGACTTAATTTGCATTACATTTGGCTTTAAAAGTATAAGGACATGCATTTTTCCTTTCAATTGTGTACTATTAGATTTAAACTTCATTAGGGTTTCATCCATAAATCTCATGACACCTCTCAAGAAACTTTCACCACAAATACTAATTTTAACAATGCTGTACAAGTTGTATGGCAACATCATGAACAATGAAATGTGGGGGAAATTTACTTTTAAAAGTAATCATTACATTACTGTGTCATTCCATAAAAAATAACTAATTGCGTTACATTTTATGGAAAGTACACTCTTATAAAAATAAAGGTGCTTCAAGATGCCATAGAAGAATCTTTTTTCCCCAAATGGTTCCATAAAAATACTTTAGCTTCTGAAGAACCTTTCCCTTTTACAAAAGTTTCTTTGTGGCTAAAGAATGCTCTTCAGATTATAAATAGGTAAGAAAGAGATGGTTCTTTAAAGAACCTTTGACTGAATGTTTCTTTGTGGAACCAAAAATGGTTCTTCTGTGGCATCACTGTAAAGAACTGTTCAAGCACCTTTATTTCTTAGAGTGTAATACATTGCATTGCTATTTGTCACCTGGGCTGGGCTTTCTTATTTAATTTTCAATATCAAAAACACAAAATACGTGAAATGTTTGGCAACTGTACTGCCCTGTCACACCAAAAGTGTAATTAGTAAGCCTCGGGCTGAAGGAAGGCAATTTCTCTTAACATGGGGACAGACTTAAATGGGAAAAAGTAACTTAAATACTTTACTGTAAATGCAAAAGTGTGTTAATGAATAGTTACTTGAAAATTACATAACTAGGGTTAACTGCAATGCCTTTCCCTCAACACTGCAAACATAGCACAACAAGAGTGTTTGCAAACCAATTATTAACAAATTACAAGTCAAAATAAAGGTTAGATCCAGTGTTTTTATTGAGTGAAGACACAGAAAACGAGAGTGAAGTTCTGACGGATGTTGAGTCTAATAGAGGTCGTCATTTAAACCACGTCCTCTGCATCCACGACTGCTTCCTCAAGCACATCGACTCTTTCCATATGGACATCTGGGGCATTCTGCAAGAGTTCAGGGTGCTCCTGAAACAACCACCACATAGATAAACACTTGTGCACGCAGCGGCTTCTTTTGTGCTTACACAGACACCTCCAGCTGCCAGACTTGGTGTCAAACGAGACACGTGTCCTCCCAAACTGACACCATTTGTCCTCAAGGTCAGTGTATACAGAAAAGAAGACACATCTCTCTGAAAGGTCATTCTCGCCCCAAAAAATAGGGTAGACACAATCCACCCCTTGTATGCGTGCCCTGGAGCTCATCTCCTGGCACTGGAGTTTCTCAGATGCGGACAGGAGCTGTTTGCGGCTCATCTCCTCCAGAGAGTTAACACACAGCGGTGGAGGGGGGACGTAGCGTCTTGTGTGATTCGTTCTGACCAGGTGACGGCATTCCTTCCCAGGATTCCCGCTCTGGGCCTGCGCTTTCATGAAGTCCCAGCACTCCTCCAGCTCACACAGTAGAATCTGCAATGTGAAGGATTTGCGGATGTGAATGGGCACTCTTGGCCCGTGCAGATATTTGGGTGTAACATAGATTGCATTTTTGGCATCTATGCATAAAATGGGCTGCTGGTCGTGGCCGTGCTGTAGTCTCTCATGCCGTCTCAAATTTGATGTTGTGGTAAAGAGGATCCCACATTTCTGGCACGCTGCCTTGCTGCCCGGTGTGGTCTTGTCTTCGTTGTCTGTTTGTAGGCTTTCTAACAGGACTCTCTCAGTTTGGGACACAGCTGTTTCTGAAACTGAATGATCAGCCACTATGTGACCAGAGGTGGACGAAGTACACAAATCAAATGCTTGAGTAAAATATTATACAAGTGTCCTAGTTACATGTTTTATGTACTTACTATTATAATAACACTATCTTATGCATAATTACATGCAAGTAAGCCTAAGACAAATAACCCTAACCATACAGTAAGCACAAGTAGTTCATTAATATTACCCAGTACTTAAAAGTATAATTACACTGTAACAAGGACACCTTACGATAAAGTGTAACCTTTAAGTGCACTCCTTTACAATTTTCCTTGGGTCAAAGCAAATAGTACTTGATTTTTAATGCACTACTTTAGTATTAAAAGTAAAAAAGTACTAATTGATGAATGTTTTTGCAATTTTATATACTCTATCTGCCTGTTAAAAATATGTACCATACACTGATTACTACTGATAATTAAAGTGTGGAAACATATAGTATATGATGGGTGTTGGCAAATATAAATACATATATAAAGACACATATACGGCATATATTTCGAAAATATTGTATATACTTAATTTATATTCATATAATTCATATTATAAATAAATATAAGATATAAAGAACATATTTTCCTTAAATATATACATGCATCTGTGTGTATTTAAATATACATAATAAAAATACACAACACACACACACATATATTATATCAACAAAAACATTTATGTTGGATGGGATTAATCATTTGACTAGTTCTGAAATAAAAGCCACCCAGTTCAGATGGTACACACAAATATGGACAAGTCTACATGTTGAAGTATTTCATACAGTGAATTGAAAATTGTAGTGCAGTAACGAAGTGAAAATACTTAGCTTCTGTCCACCACTGTATGTGACGACAGAATCTGAATCAAACACAGTGTCGTCAATGATCTTTCCATCTGGTGTGTAAACTAAAACTTTTCCAAGCACATTTTTTCTAGTGATTTAATATTCTCTTGGATATTAATAGAATGTGTTACACATCCTAAACCTGTCCATTACGAACTGAACCCAATATGAAATCTGGAGAAATCTTTTGCCCTCGTGAGAAATCCCAGCTTGTGTGTACTCCTTCTAGAGCTACTGCATTTCATCTGTGAAAACACTTAATGTGCCTACTTCTTTAGGAGGTACTGCAGAGATCAATAGATGAGTGCTATTGAAAATGATTAAATGCCATTGCTCACCTGAGGATTTGTCTGTCATCTCAACACCTGCAGGCATATGAAACACATCAGATGGATATTAACAAGAATCACCTTGGATGAGCTCAAATAAACATGATTTGGTTATATTACACAATATAGACAGTGCTAATAATAATAAATAAGCATGTGTATGCTGTGTACATTTTTGACTGGTAGTGTAGTGCGTATGTCAAAATTTCACAACAATGAAAAATGACTTGCTGTAAAACCTGATACAGATTTGATATTCAATTTTCCTTAAATTACCACTCTTCTAAGACTACTCAATAAAAAATGTATTGTAATAGACAAACCGTGGTTGGTAATATGGATTCTGTAATTCTGTGTCCTGTGCAATATTTTTGAGCACATTGGGCAATGCCAGTGGCTCCTGCCATGGCCTCCGTCAGAACAATAACAGGGGATAGAAAACTTCCCTGTCAAGAATAAACCACATTAAAATTGAGAATGGGTCTAAAATGCGATGTGCAATGTAGAGTGCAATGTAGAGACGGTTAGCAGTCAATTACCAATGCCAGAGTCTTTATAATATACAGCGAATCTGAGATGTTTCTTTCTGAGGTGATGTTTAGATGCAGTGACTGGAATCCTACAGTAGAGACAGTCAAGATCCTTCATCACACTGAAGAGCTCCTCTTCATCAACAAACATGAACACTCTCTCTGTAAGAAAACAGTCCAAAAAATACCAGCTTTTACATTGCATGTGGATCACTTGAGATATGCAGCTTCTAGTGAAATATGTTTTGATGTTTAAATGATGCTGCAGAGCAGTAAAGTGATGTCAATCACAGACCTTACTTTAACATTGAATCAAAATTCAGCAGCAACTCCAAGGAGAACCTAAGGAATTTTTTTATTCTAATATAAAGCATTATACTCACCACCAGTCATCACTATTCTCTTCCTCAGCCTAAAAATACATTTAAAAGACACATTTAATTAGGCTAAGTACCAAATACTATTTAAAATGTGCTCTGAAAAATCACTACATTACAACAATATACTTCTATTGTTACTACAGTACAACTGTAGGAATTTGGTTATTAAACACCACAGTCTATGCAAAAATACATTATGAAATTACACAGAAAAAACAGATTGTGAAAGCTTCTTAAGAGTTATCATATTAATGCGTTATTAACAGTAGGCACAGTAACTATGGTAGTTTTGGTTATGGTTACCCTGATGGTTTTGGTAATAGTAATATCCTCTAAAAGGTTTACTAGAATCATAACAAAGAAATATAACGTTATAGCTACTAACCTTCCACACGCAGATTTCCCGTCAGATCTCTCGATGCAGATCATCTAAAGATTGTACAACAATTTTAAGAGCATCGATCAACTGCGGTCTGGGAAAAATAAAATACATATAAGAATTAAAAACAAGCGACAACAAAATCAACTGATCTGCTGTGCGACGCTGAGAGTCTGACGCCGAGCCACGTGACTGTCGACGTTAAAAGACGTGCTGCCAAAAGCGTGCACACATTTAATACATATCACAAACACAGTAAGACACCAAGAGACGCGTATTTAGGTAAACTAACGTTACACGTTATGTGCATTTTCATTCACTTAGCTGCCCTTGAGCTCTTGATGTTCAAGCTTGTGTAGCGTCATGTTTATATTCAGCAGAGTAGGTCGATAGGCTACAGCAGCGTGTTAAAATTGAGCTGTTAAATCTCTCAAATCACAAAATAATTCAGTTGAAATATTTCTAATGCAAAAATATTCCTTACAGTTTGGTTCAATAGCTGTCAATAGCTGCCATGTTCTGAAGCAGCAGTTCCCCTGGCTATGAAGGCATGAAGTCCTGAACCTTTCTTCATGAAAAATGCTCTGCTGCCAGTGCTAGAGGTGGACAGTCTTCATATGGGGATCGATTTATCTTATATAACTTATAATCAATGCACAGTTCTGCCAACAACAGAAGAGTAAATCCCAATTAACCCTTGAAGGGATGTTCACACCGAGAACAATAACATTAGCACCAATGTCATCTGCTGTTCTGTCATCAACACTTAATTATGCATAATTACATGCAAGTAACCGTATGCCAAACCCTAATCATATAGTAAGTACATGTAGTTAATATTAATCAGTACTTAAATGTATTACACTGTAACAAGGACACCTTACAATAAAGTGTAACCCACGGTTGCACTTTATTTTACAGTATGTGTACCTACATTGACATGTAGTCATTTAGCAGACACTTTTATCCAAAGTGACCTGAGGACAATAGAAGCATTCAAAATCAGCAAAAGAGCAATGACACACAAGTGCTATGACAAGTCTCAGTTTAACGTAGTACACATAGCAATGTTTATTTCTAAATTATTCTATAAATTAAAAGTAAACAGATAGAATAGAAAAGGAATAGAGTAGAAACAAGCTAGCTTTTTTTTTTTTTAAAGAAAATTGTAATAAATAAAAAGAAACTGAATACAAAAAGCAAGTGGTTTTTATTTGAAGAAAACAAGCAGTTAGTAAATGAATAGAGTGCCAGTCTTAAAGGGGCAAGGTTTTTTTAACAAATAGAATTAGAATAGAGAGTCAAATAAAGATGAAATAAAGGGTAACTACAAGGGTTAAGGTTAGGTTTAGAGTTAGTACCTTATTACCAGTTATTGTAATCACAATAACTGCACATAGCACAGTGTGTGCATTATTATTCTGCACGTTGTTATTAATTTAGTATTTAATCATTTATAATGATATATAATTGTCCATGAAGGCTGGAAGTGAAAAACTCCTTATATTGAGATGTGCAGAATTACTAGGTACATTTCTTTCATACAGTAGATAAAATTACCCAAAAAAGACATTTAACTCTGAAAAGTTGTTACATTTTTTAATGTTAATGAATTTCGATAAATTATGAAATGCCCATGCATGTGAAATATTCCAAACAATAATGCAATGCAGAATTTGCAATGGCATGATCACTGGACAGCGAAATGCTCATTGGATCAGCAGGGTCAGGAAAAAAAAAAAAAACTTCTTTACCTGACAGTTCTGACCCAATGAACATTTCACCGTCCAGTGGTCATTCTTTAAGTCTGCAAATTCTAGTTTCATATCTTTCTCATGGGCATTTAAGAATTTTTTACTTTTCTTTTATCTGTAACTCCAAGTCAATCACACTTCTGTGAAATCAAACTGCCCACTTAGGAAGCAACACTGATTGACAATCAATTTC
>JAUMHE010000080.1:827163-868752 GCA_032359235.1 Enteromius mattozi
TCCACCAACGCCACGTTGCACCACAGACTGTCCAGGAGTTGGCGGATGCTTTAGTCCAGGTCTGGGAGGAGATCCCTGAGGAGACCATCCTCCACCTCATCAGGAGCATACCCAGGTGTTGTAGGGAGGTCATACAGGCACGTGGAGGGCACACACACACTACTGAACCTCATTTGACTTGTTTTAAGGACATTAAAGTTGGATCAGCCTGTAGTGTGTTTTTCCACTTCAATTTTAAGTTTGACTCCAAATCTAACCTCCATGGGTTAATCAATTTGATTTCCATTGATAATTGTGTGATTTTGTTGTCAGCACATGTAAAGAAAGTATTTAATAATATTTCATTCATTCAGATCTAGGATGTGTTTAGTTTTCTCTATTTTTTTGAACAGCGTATATATCATTACAAATTAAATACAAAATGAATGCAAGTTAAGATTGATGGGGTTTGGAAAGGGTAAAGTGTGCTTAGAAAAATAAATCAGATCAGAATATCACCTTACATAATGCATGCACTGTATGTGTATGTGGAACACTACTGTAAAAATAAAGGAATACTCTTACAACCGTTTATGTGAATAGGCCTTGAGTACCACTTTTATCTGCTAAGGATAGTATAGCCGTTCACAAATCGTTGATTTTTGGTGAAAAAAAATGCATAAAGAAATAACACAACAACAAAATAAATAGACTGGTTTTTAATAAAACAAAATCAGACATTTTCGATGAACTATTACATGAAGAAACTGAAGCCTAGATTTCTCAGATAATAGCTTTACAAGCCACAAGATATAGTGACTTTTCGTTTCCTTACCAAGAAGCCTCTTCCAGCCACACAGCATAGAGGATCATGGTTTATAAAAAGGAGCGACATGCAGCACACTAAATCAAATCACTTATTTTCATGCTATTGTTATGAATATAAAATATCGAAGCGGTGATTCACTTTTCCTATAGAAGAAGAGTAAAATAAAACAAATGAAACGCTTGGACCTGGATCCCATCATGAGCATTAGAAAACTATCCTGGACAACTGGATTCGTAAAGAGGTGGGGGAAAAACCAAAAAACAAAAACCACACTTAACACTAATCTTGGGACGCAGATCTGGAACGGGAGCGGGATTTAGAGCGCGAGCCAGACTTTGAGCGAGAGCGGGAATGCCTGTCTGGAGACTGGTACTGGCTCTTCTCAGCCTGAGGTGATGGAGAGCGAGAAGCAGACTTGGCACGAACCCCATCACCATTCTCCATCGGCGAAGCAGATCTACTTCTGGATTTCCTGCTGACCGATTTCTCCTTGGAGCGTCCACGATCCGACTTCACTTTAGAAGTGCTCTTAGAGCGGGACTTACGCTCATCTGAGCGGGAGCGAGACTTGCGACTGGTTGATCGACTACGAGACTTGCGTGTGCGGGAGCGAGAATGAGAATGAGATTTACGGTTGCGGGAGCGAGACTTGCTCGATGGAGATTTTGAGCGAGACCTGTGTCCCGACCTGGAACGAGAGCGTTGCCGGCGAGAGCGAGATCTACAGAAGACAAACAGCAGCTGAAAGAAGGGATACAAACAGTCATATTTACATTTAATCAATTTTTGTTATTTTAATACCTTGAGCGAGATCTTGAGTTGCTCCGAGAGCGGCTGCTACGGCGACTCCTACTACGAGAACGACGCCGGCTACGAGAACTGAAAGCAAAAAAAATACTTACTCCTATCCCAGCCTAATATATCAATCACTTTTATTTATATAGCTCTTTTAACAATACAGATTGTAGCAAAGCACTGAACATTATCAAATAGGAGAACAGAGTGATGGTAATGTATAATGACGAGATTAAACTATCAAATGCAGAGATGGCCTTTGTAATCAAAACGACGATAATCACTTGAAATTAGGCCCCCAAAAATCAACAACAATATACAAAATCAACTGACAACATAAATCAAAGCAGTGCCCTTGAGCATTCAGTTTGGCATTGGACTGTCTGTCCAAACAAAGATGAGAGGGTTTGAAAACAGCCTTTTAACTTCATAAGCAGCAATTAAACATAACCCAGGATAGAACCTTGTGGTATACCAGGCATGAAAAGTGCCCAGCAAGATCCCAATCCTGTAAATCCCTTTTAAATGTCTTGACTAGTAATTAAAAATGCAAGGCAATCTAGGGGCACAACACTACAAGGTTAACCAGAAAATGGTGCTTTGCACTTGTTGGTGAGAAGTTAACACTCACCGAGAGCGGCTGCCAGAGTAGGAGCGCCGCCGCCGCTGCTTGTCTTCAACCAGACGAATCTTCCTGCCATTGATGTCTGTTCCATCCAGTTTCTCCACAGCTCTCCGCATGTCAGAGTAAGAGCGGAACTCAATCACACCTTCATTGGCACGCTCCTTATGGGCATCTGCGTAGGTCACCTCACCTGCCTGTCGCATGAAATCCTGCAAAGGGAGCCCAAACTTCACCTCTGTGCACAACATTGCTGCTGATAGCAAGGTACTTCCGTTATAAATATTTTTTTTTTACTGATAAGGAAAATCCATCAACCATTACCTTGAGGTCTTGCCAACTGCAACGACTAGACAGATTCTCCACAATGAGGCGGTACTCGGTGCGAACAGGAGGGCCATACTTGTCTCTTCCGGTGCGACTCCTGCTGCTGTAACCACCTTCATAAGAAAGGGAAGGGAACATAAAAAGATCCTCTTAGGACAGAGAAGTCAGGGAAAGACAAGCGCCATTGACTTAACATTAGAACCTAAGGGAAGACACAAGTCATATTTGCCCTCTGTTGCTTATTGCCAACCTGTTCAGACTCAGCAGTTTGCTGCCTCCCAGAAAAGGCATTACTATTTGGATAAAAGAAAAACTGATAAGACACACATAAGGCTGACAAGACCATTCTTGGCCTTTTAGGGCAAAAGTGATTTTTCCATAGGCAGCATGATACATTTTAAAAAATTTTTTTTTTATCTATTTAGGCTCACAAATCCTTCGCTTGAACATCTCGACTTGCCCCTACAGAAATGCTAGTGTAACCCAATGTCTCCATTTTAGGTATTTTTATTACATCCTGGCTAGAGGCTTTCCATATGGACAACATAGCAATAACTAGTGTCATTCCTCACCATCACCCCTGGTCTATTGGCAAAAGGCTGCTGTCATCTTGGCTTCCGGTTAGGTCAGCCAAAGCATCAAGGGGCAAAGGTCACACACACATTGTAAGGTGAAGAGGCCAAGGCCAAACCGGTCAGGTAGTCATCTTAGCCACAACGACACTTGGACTCAGCCTCAGCCCCCACTGGACTCTTTCAAATTGAAACATCAAGGACTTTGTTATTGTGAAAATCAAATTGGAAATAAAATTAAGACTTAAACATGGACGTTGATGCTTACTTTCCACTGGGCTAGAACACAAGCTTAAACTCAAGAACAAAAATGGAATATTGGGAAAAGAAACATGATCATATAAAACACCCTCTCTCTCTCTCTCTCTCGCTCGCTCTCAAAAAACAACACTGTAGTAGCATGTAAACAAAAACAACATGTAACAAAGTAACGTTTCAAGAAAGTGAAATTAAAGTGAAAAAAAAAAAAAAACCCTTGTGAAAGAAAAAAAGAAAAGAAAAAAAAAACTGGCAATGACTTGCTCTGATATGACTGTGCTAAAGTCTTCATGTTAATTTATAACATTTCATTGGCATTATTTTCACGAACATCACAACATTTCATGAACATCATAATGAAGACACATGAGGAATCTGTGTGCAGCAATTTTGTTTTGTTTTGTTTTTTTTAAACTAAATAGTAAGGTGAAACAAAAATCTTCGCTTTGTAAATAGGAATTTTATCAGCAGTTGAAATGTGATTTTGCCAGCACGATGCTTGATATTCTGCAAATGCCAATACAGAAATCAAAAATTGTTTGAATTAACAGCAGAAGGGACAAAAAGGGAAAATAAATAAATAAATAAATCACTTAAAGCAACATAACACCTGGAGGAACATAAGACTGGGTAGCAAGTTGTGTTACATGCTTGCTTACGCTCATAATATTATAGAATGATCTGGTTTACAGAAATTTGGAAACAAGTATTCAATGCAATGCATTACTTACTGCGTCCTCCTCCTCCTCCTCCTCCTCCTCCTCCTCCTCCACCACCTCCTCCTCCTCCTCCTCCACCACCATAATAACCCCCTCCATAGCTGTCCCGGTCCCGGCGCGGACCCCTGGCATGCTCCACCATGACCCGCTCTCCACACAGCTCTTTACCATTCAGCTCATAGACAGCGTCATCAGCATCACGGGTGTCCTCAAACTCAACAAAGCCGTACCTATGAGCACATCACAGAACAAAGTACAAATGTAATGAAGTTAAATCCAAAAAAAATATTGAACCCCCAACATGCCTGTATGTCTTTGATCTAAGCTCAATCTTATGATTTTTAAGCTCTCTCCCCCTCAAAAGTGTTGATCATTTGATAATATTATTGAGAGCATTGTAAGCACCCGTTCTAAACACAATCTGATCTACCTTTAAAGATCCATTGTGAGGAAAAGCTCTTTTGTTTTACAATGCATTTGCCTTATCAGTGGAGCATGAGATGCACAGATGATGTTAATGTTAATCACAGTTGCTAAGTCTGCATATTATGCAACTTTGGGCTTCCTTTTTTGTAAAGCTGCGTGAAAAAAAAAAATCCCAGGTTGCAGTTTTCTGGGCTCAAAAACAAAAAACAGAAAATGTATTAACAATATGCACATATATACATATACAGATACAGATACATACATATACATATATATATATATATATATATGTGTATGTATGTATGTATATATAGCTTGTTAAGAAAATCTGACAAGCAATTGTGTTTATGTTCCCATATTCTTCAATGCACCGACTGTCTGCTCACAGTTAATAGCCAACCAGTGTAATAATGTAAGTGTTGCAGTGTAATTTGCCAAATGTTTCGCCCCCTCATGGAGACAAATTACATTCAAAAATCACGGGCTGTAACAAAAAAACAAAAACACAAAGTAATGCTATAGGCTACTAACAGTAAATACATTTGGTTTGAATATAGCCTATATTTAAGCTATAAATATGTGGCTGTGTTACAGCTCTCCTTTGATATTTTATATAGTATAGTTTAATATGTGGTTGGCTCATTTATTGGTAATTAATAACTTAAATAATATTGATGGTAATAAATCATTAAAGTTGGGCTTGTTTTTGAAGCTGAGGTTGCTTTTTTGTCTCGTGAGAGTTGGCAAATCACCCACGAGCAGCGTGAATGGAAAAGATTGTACTCTATTGCTTTGTTTCGGGCAACAGGGGTGTCCCGAGGCTTGAAACTGGCAGGGTAGGAGGGGGTAGTAAGGGCTGGGTTTAACTAAAAAGTTGCCATTATCCGGTGAGGTCCCATTGGGGAGTTACGGAACGGCCCATCTCGACGATCTCATATTGCATAATCTTATTAACGGTTTATCTCCTGAACTACAATTAACTTTCTTCACCATGCTATTCAGTGCCACTCCCACCATGCAGCCAGTGGCAGGTGTAGGGCAGGTTTAGGGAGACCTACTTGGGTTTAGGGGTCAGCATAGTGTAGGAAGTTAACAGTGATTGACAACCAATTAAATCTTCAGAATCATCTGTGGGGCGGAGTTTGCGCTGAAGTTGATTGGGAAAAGAAAAAAAAAGTGCCAGTAGGAGGAAGCCACGCCCTATTTGGAGCGCCCACCCCGTTTTGGAGATCTCCATGCTGCAGTTATACCCTTCTCAAAATACCACGTGAAGTTTGTGCGCACGTGTGTGTGAGAGAGGAAATTGTACATGACTGTCAGTTATAATTATAAAGTGAAAAACATAATTGACGTGAATTAATAAGTGAAAGCTCTATAATGTTGTTTTAGCGCGCATGCTCCGCCCATCTCAGCTGCAGCCGCTTCTTCTTCGGTTTCTAGGGCCGAGAAAATGGAGGCGCTTCAGCCGTAAACGTGGCGAGGACATCAGACTCACCTCTCTGCAGCAACGATCACCTGCTTCAACCCACAATCGAAACACAACACTTCCCGCCGAATATTGTTCAGTATCACCGCAATAATCAAACAAACCAGCATTCGTTTAGAAAGTGGCCTTTCAGCTTAAGTCTGTTGTTATAGAACTTACAAAAAATAATAAAACAAACAAAAAACGTTCAGACTTAAAACTAAGCGAAAAGTTCCAGCTGCAAACCAACCATAAGTTTCGCGTCACGGATCGGTTTAATGGCGGTCTCGCTGCCGTTAGCTTCCTCGTGCATCAGCGCGCTGTAACATCGTGTCGCGTGCGGCTCAGTGAACTCACCCGTTCTTCAGATCCACCTCCAGCAGCTTCCCGTAGCCGCTGAAGAACCGCTGGATGTCTTTATCGCGGACATGATAGCTCAGCCTGCCGATGTACACTCGAGGCATCTTGATTCAGCAGCAGATTATCTCCAGCACTGAAAACTGCCGCAACAGGCTTTTGTCCTATTGCCAACCGGAAGTTCTTCGATCTAGGGCGCCCCTTCAAAAATAAGAGTCCTTCTTCTTCTTCCTCGGGGTAAAATAAGAGTCTTTTATCTATACTTGTTTAAAAGTGCTACGTCGAAAAGGCCTTTTTGCACAAAGACACATTTTATAGGCCTATAGCTTCCGGTGATGAATCCGTGTGTTGAAGTAAATTTTAAAATAAGGAAATAAATGAGTCAAATGAAAAGTTGATTGAATGAAATGTATTTTCATCACAATGAAATCGTATTGAACATATCAAATATCAATCGAGCTAAAAAATAAATAAATACATTCGTTTGTGCTTTTAACTTTACCCACTCACATTATATTAATTAACAGGCTCAGCAGTCTGTACATGCACACATGCACACGCACAAGTTTGTTTTTGGGAATTGTGGGGACCTTTTTATAGACTTCCACTTTATTTTTATGCTTATCCCCTAACCCCAAACCGACCCCTTACAGAAAATCTGTTTGCATTCTTACACTTTCAAATAAACATCATTTACTATTTTTAATCATTTACCCTCCTTGTGCCATCTTCAGGTTTTACTATCCTTGTGGGTACATTTGGTCCTCACAATGTAGCATGAACAAGTACACACACACTTTGAACTTTCTTTTAATGTAAAAATATGTAGTGTTAATGGCTGATTAATTCAAAAACAGAGCAAGTGTCTGTCTTAATCAATGGGTTACTGAATTCCCTCACTCAACTCATTCAAAAAAGCCGAGAGTTGTATCAGAATTGTATCAAAATACCATAGTTTTACTAAATAGAATCGTTGTTGTACCTAAGTACTGCCCTGGTACGCTACATTTTGACAGGTAATTGAGAAATATCACCTAGAGCTGGCATGTGAATTAGCCTTTCAGAAGCAAAAGGTCACAAAGTGTGTGAAACAATGCTGAAAAAATCTGTTGCTAGATCAATTATAATGTAAATGTTAGCTTGTAATGGTATTTTCAGATTAGAGAGAAGAAACAACCGGTGAACTCATCTGTAGCCCATATTATAACTACATAATAGTCCTAGTCATAATAGTAGAAAATGTTAACTTTTAGCATGCCTGTCCCCCTGTATAATGACTTCAATAGTGAACTGTGCTAGAAACTGTTTTAAGCACAACAAATTATATATATATATTCTTATATGTATTCCTCAGTGAAAATAAGGCTTTATTTACAACTAGCCTTGGCTACATATCTTCAACCACTCTGCAGCCTGATCGCATGCTTGAGCAGGAAACAAACTGACAACAAAGTGTTTTCGCAATCCACTCTCTATTATCTGGGTAAGCATGCTTGATCATGCATTATCAGCAATTATCAAATGTAATTCTTTAAAGCCCAATAAACAATCAAAGTAGAAGTCCTCTGAGGTTAAACAAATCTCCTATCACTGCATAAAGAGAGCTAATAAAAAAAAATCTGCATGGACATCATGAGAGAAAGTGACACTAACTTTGATGCCAATCCCAAACATACTGTACCTCAGTTCATTACTTCAAATCAAATGTCATGATGTCATGACACAGACTGATTACTGCCAAAGAGAGTGTTGTGACTCATATCATGCCCACACGTTTACACATTCCACCTTTATTAAATCTACTCAAAACAGCAAACAAACAGTATTCTGTGCATTGATTTCAGAAGCGAGTAAATGTTTGTTCGCCGCAGAGCTTGCGTTAGCCAAAAAAAGAAACAAAACATGCAATTTGGCAAGAGATGCTCTCCTCCATCATGTCATTTCAGCTCAAATGAAAGCATTTCATTACTATAACAAATGTGCAATAGAAGAATGATGATCGTTTTGCTGTAGGGGAAAAATAAGGTATAAGCAAATCTACAAGACTCCAAAGTGCTTTCAGTGACTCTTTCTGTAGAAATCTATTCAAGCTTTACAAAGGGTACACTTTGATGCTAATTCTTCACGAATAAAAACAAAAAAATAGACGTCAATGGAAGCTGCATACACAGTGGGAATGAGTTTAGCATGCCCTGCTAAGACAGTCTCATACTAGCAAGTACTAAAGCCTTCTCATGGGTTCCAGTCATACTTCCTTGTGATGTGACAAACATGTATAGGATTGGAACTTAGTCATATACTTTGGTATTTAAAAGATATTTCCATTTTGGTATTTGGCTGTCAAACCAAGACCAAAACAAACACAAAACAACTCAAGAGGAAAGAGTGGCTGCATGTAGTGGACACTGAAGTGTTTTAACGCTCAATCTTTCAGCTTGCTCTCCAAGAAATCCTGGATTTTGTTGATTTTCTCTTCTTGTTGATCCAGCAGATCCATTATGACCCCCATGGGCGTCTTCTTCAGGCCAACGCCCTCGATCTTGTTCTCCAACTTGTTCTTCATGCTGCGAAGTCTCAGAGAAGCGTGGATGAGGATCACTGCAGGGCAAAACACAAGACAACAGCAACAAAAACATGTTTGATGACTGCGCTCAAAAAGATGAGAGAGAAGGCCATCTATTCAGTAGTTAAAGCTCAGTTGCTCTATTAGCGTTTCCAGTGAATGTGCATCTTTCCCATTAAGCCCAGGGTACAGTATTGGTCCAGTGGATGCAATGCAATATTTCCTTATTGTAGTACTTTATTCAAATTGTCTTGTATACACATATAATACACATGTAGTGATAAACTGGAAACGGCTTAATTTGACACTTGCAATAAATAAATAAAATGTTAAAATTGAATTCATCAGTTCAAATATTGATTTATTCAGTCTTTAGAGTGAAACATATTGTGTTAATATCAAGTTAATTAAAATGTCAAGTTATTTTAAGACCCCACTAAATTCGTAGTAATAGGGCAGACTGCAGGCTCATGCCGTGGTTTTAGGCAGAGACGTTTCCAAGAATCTGATCTACTGCTGTCAGCAAGTTCTTAAACTGTATGTAGCATAATTAGATAATCATGTTTTGTGTTGCTATAACTACAAGCAAAACACAGTGGCTTGAAATACCCATGCAGTCTGACTCTGAGTGAAGAGTAAGCGAGTTATATTCATCAAAGACCCGAGGAGAGATCTGTCCATTATGTCTCTGTGACTGATACACTGTTCTAGCTCAGTCCTTCCACATTAAAACACTGCTTTACACAAAGATAACAAGTCTATGATCATTTACTCATAAAAGTGTATTTCTTATGTCCATGCAATCAAACGTTCAATGTTCAAAATATCTGCATTTATGTTCCACAGAAGAAATAAAGTAAAGAATTTTCAGTTTTGTTAGTATTTATATATTGTTTATATACAATGTTTTTAATATATTTTTCATTTTAGTTCAATTTGAGTAATTCTGTTCTTTGCTTGTGTCATTTTTATTAGTTCTGTTCTTTTTAAACATTACCAGATTTTATTTGTTTTTTATTTCATGTTTTCATTTTAATTCAGTTCCAGTTACTAAGGTTAGTGCTTATTTCAAAGCTAATTTCATGTAATGTTCGAATTTTATTTCATGTGGGTTTTTTAGCTAGCAAAAATGTTTTAATAATTCAACTGAAACCAGAAGTGTTCTTCTTCTTGGCACAGGATGATTGACAGAAAGGATTTTTACACAAAGCAATAAAAGGCATGTGTCAAACATGATATACATTACAATGACATGTCATCAGTCATTACTGCTGTATTATTGTACATAAATACTTTCACTTTCTCTGAGTAACCTCAAACACTACCTTATTGGTATTAATGGCTCATTAAAACTTTCAATTGCATCAAAGTTTTTCTGAAGGTGAAAGGATAACATTTTTTAATTCTTTAGAAAAGCGGATCTTTTAAAGAACTGTTCACTGAAAGGTTTTGTCATTAATGGCATCGCTGTGAAAACCTGCTTTTAATGCCTTTATTTCTATTAAATCCAAAAATGTATATGAAAATGTTTGGCTCAATGTGCAAGGACATTAAGAGTGTGGGTGACAAATATGCCTGTGAAGTATTTCTACAATGGCACTGGAGACCAAATCTGGTTTGTTTTTGTCTTTATGTCAGTATAAAGTCCTAGAAAACATATTAATCTTTTGTTGATTTTTGATAGTTTCCATCGTCCTTATCTGTAAGTCACGTCAGATAAAAGTGTCTAAATGACTAAATGTAAATGTAATAAGGCAGGTGCAAGTCCAGAAGATGTACTCACAGAGCATGGGGAATGTGATACCAAAGAGGAATACCATCACTCCTCCACACAAGGACAACAGGAAGTAGCTGATTCCCAAAACACCAACAACAAACAGGGTGGGATTTCTCTTCTTGAAGTTCTTGATCATAGCTTTATTCTCTCCTGCCCACACCGAGCCCATGAAGACCAGAGCCACGACCGCTCCACCGAGAAACATGCCCAGCGGGTTCATGAAGCTGCAAACACCACAACACATTAACTCATCACTACTACTCTTATTATAACACACACACACACATCAGTGTAGTTATCGGTATGTTAGCTATCAGTATACTAATCTCAAGTTATCAGTCTAGTCTGATTTATACTTAAAATAAATATCATTTTATTGTCTGTTGGTGTGGATGCAAATATTATTGTCGTTCTTGGTGTAATCTGGCCTTTTCAACCATTGATTTAACATAAAGAAATAAATATGGCTTTCAAATAAAGAATTGCAAAACTTTGTACAGAAACAAAAAACTAAACAAAATAAACAAAGAACGAAAGAAAGAAAGAAAGTCTTAATGTGAACATATTTTTAGCCCACACCCAAAAGAATAAGGTAGATGAGGGCGGATGATTTATAGTTTCTCTCTCTCTCTATATATATATAAATTATTAATTGTGACAAAAATAACGGTTATCTTTACATATATATGAGTGTATATTTATGCATATGTAAATAAATACACTCATACAGTATAGTTTAAAATTATTTACATGTATATATTTATATAATTTATAAATAAATGTAATATACAAATATTAAATTTTTCTTGAATATATACATGCATTTGTATTTATATATACATAAATATACACAATACACACATATTATGTAAACAAAAACTTTTATTTTGGATGTGATTAATCATTTCACAGCACTAATATATATAAATGAATAAATTGGTCTAATGCCAAATTTGCCCTTTTACATATCCTTTTAAACATGTTAGGCTACGTCTCACTGTATTTACAGAGTCTTGCTCGTAATCAAAGGTTGTAACGAGTCTTTGACTCCAGGTTAAACACACTTCCAGAGCAGGCGGTGACTCACTGATTCCAGGCCTGAGCTTGACTACACTAACACAGCCACAGCAGGGTGGGACTCCTTCAACACTTCTCACGACTCGTAATAACAAGCACACGGGACGTTTCTGATCTGTCGCTGTGTTTCAGGCTCTGGAGTCTGGACTGATGCAGTGTAAAGTATACCGTCTCCGCTTTAAACGGAGGAGGATGAGTTTGCTCTATCCGAGCTGGATGCGACATTTATTCAGCTTTACTAAAAATAATAAACACGCACTGCACTCTGGACCACGCTTTAATAACAGACTGAATAATGGATACACGAGTTCTAAGTAACGTCACAAATATGAACAATTACGACATTTAAGACCTTCACGTACCCGACAATCAGAATTACGACGATAGCGGCCGCAAAGTAGTTGGTCTGATAATAAAGCAGATTGCTGATCACTCTGTTATTCCATTTGCTTAAGTCAGACACATCGGGTTTGGAGAAGCGGTCTGCTCCAGGAAAGAAATCATCCCACGGTCTGAAGGGCGCCAGCTCCATCCCTGCCATGATGCTCCGCGATCTGTGACTGACAGCAGCAGGGCCGCGGCTCGCGAGCCCAGGGTCAAGCACGCGCACTGACAGCCGCCCACGTCACACTAGTGGGTGGGGCCCGCAGCCCAAACCTGCTCTGTGTTTGGTCAAGAACGATCAATCAAATTAATAAGGATCCTCTACTACTGTGACTATTATCTGCTAGTTTCTCGGTGAAATTATTCGAGTGTAAATTCCATTTCAATCCACTGTTTGGTTGCCACGTGGTACGTGTTTCCTTTCTTCATGCTGGCCTGATAGACCAATCACAGCAGTTTGTGCTTCATCACGTTTAATCGTTTCTATTTTTATTTGAATCAATTTCTTATTTTTATTATATTTATATTATACATTATTATGTTCTTATATCACGATTTAATTTTTAAAAAATATTATTTTAATTGTTTTCATATTTCTTTCAGATACTAGAGATATAGGTATAAGGTTTGTAAGAAAAAACAAACCTGTTTTTCTAAAATGTCCTAAATCTGACATTTGCATTTTAACATACAACAAAACATTAAAACAGCTGACTATCCACACAGCAGAACACTGTCCATCTGAAACAATATGGTATAGAAAAAAATGAGTATTATTTTCCAGTATTATAAATGTAATGCTAATATAAACATGATATTTTTGACATCAGAATGCAGTTAGCAGTACAGTCACACACATAAATACAAAATACATTCCCACACTAGGGTTAAGCAAAAGATTTAATCAAAGGACAAACATACAAAAAGCATCACACAGACTTGCATAAATACATATATTAATAACATTTTATATAAAAACCAATATATCTCAACATACAGGCAAGCATTAGAAAAGTAACAGTGCTTGTACTATGTAAAGCATGGTGGAAAATAATTTAGGTTCTGTGTATCTGATATCCCAGAAGGCTTTGGTGCATCTTTTAATTATGATGATGGCTGATCACTGCAAACAATATTGTAAAAACATGTATTTTGTGAATTAGATTTTTTTTTTTTCCATTTACATTTATATACACAAAAATCAAAACAATTAAGCCACATCAAAACACCACAGTTATTCATTAGAGTCTCTCACGTGACAGAACAATGGGAGCGAGTGAAGATTATTCTCAGTGTCACTTACTTTGTGTTTTTAATCCCACTAATCAAAAAGAAACACAATGAAGACTTGTACACTTTACTGACTTGTTCATACCCCAAATTAAAAACTCAAACAAAACAAAAAACACTGACAAATCAGGGAACGTTTGAATCTTTTTCACAATATTTATAGTCACCGAAAGTATTTATCATTTGCAGTCCCACTGAAATGGTTAGAAAGCTTCTCCCACACAGTATAAAAATAATAAACCCATAAGCAGTAAAATATTTATATGCTCTAAATAATGTTCATCTCTCAACAGTTCAACGCTAGAAAAATAGTTTAAAAATCTGACAATTATTCAGTAGTGAATTACTCTATAATAATTATTTTCCTTTCATGTTTAGTTTGCCAAACATCGGTGAGCAAACAGAACAAAAGCCAAAAAAAACAAAACGGGTTTCCTCTTGAACGGCATGAAGAAAAAATCTACTTTGAAATGGGGGTTAATCAGAGGTTTGGAACATAAAACCAATATCATTTGTGTGTAAACGTGGGAGATATTAGTATTTATCAAATTTACATTACTCCTCCATTTAGTCCTCCAGACATATGTTCGATAAGAACCAGCACCGACCTGAATTTCAAGAATTAGCTTTGCACTGCAAACAAAGCTTTACATCCGGCGGATCCGTACAGGTGCCATTTCAACACAACATTAACTAATGTTCAGCAGTTTTAGTTTTAAAACCCTGAACTGAGAATGACCTCTGTGTGTTACGAAGGTCACGGCAAAGCTCCTATGAAATCTCTGACTCTGGGTTCATTCACTTATGCACCAAACTTAAGTAAACCACTGACCGACTCAGACCCACTTCTGCAGCCAGATTTAGGCACTTGACCTACAAACTGAACTGAGAAATTCAAACTTTTACACACAATACCAAAGTAACTGGGAGAGCACCAAGTCCCTTTTCATATTATTTGGCAACTAGTACACAGCACAGTGTGTGTATATGAATCTGTATGATCCGACAGCGTGTGTGTGTTAAGACAGGGTTCACAAAAAAACTAACTGGCAGTTTGTGATTTTACACTTGGTTACAAAAAAGTTTAACAAACAGCCACTTTTGATTGCATGCCTACAGTTTTATTTCTGCTCTTAGGCATCAAATGCTTCAATGAGGCAATTCTTTCACAGATCGCAACATGCACACGTTCACGGCATTTCAACAAGGAAAAGAATATCGAACTCTCTCATCGCGCTAATAAACAGAGAGTGCAACAGTGCTCAAACTGAGAAAAAAAACGCAACTTCTACTGTTGTCAGCTTAAGGACACTTAAAGAATCGTATGGTTTCAAATAAACTACATGCCGACAGACGGGGTCTGACAGATAACAGAGAGCAGTTCACTCAAACACAAGGAAAAAGGCCACAAAGTGTTGAAAGAGTGATGTTCCAACACTTTTCACATTAAAACAGAGCTTCAGGGCTTCATAAACGTCTGGATAACACATATAACTTAAGAAGGAAGTTCACCTCTTCAAACGCTTCAGATTTTTTTGAGAATTTGAAACAAAAGGCTAGTTTTCATTGTGTTGAAGATTAAATCCACACTTAACGTCATAGTAAAAAGAGGCCTTAGCAAATAAAACTAAAAGCGATTACCATTGACCCATGTGTTATGGATTATATCGGTAAGTGTAAGGTATCCAAGATAAGCACCAAGGCCCCAAACCTTGCCAGTTAAACTCTTTAATAGTCTTGGGTTAGAATGAGAACCCTTCTGCAAAAAAGGCATATGAATCCTAAAAGAAATTCCATTAAAACGAAAAAAGAAAAATCAACAACCACAAACCAGATCAACACTGCATCATCCAAGAGTCTCACATACAGCTCCGCCTCAAACACTGTCACTAAAAACAATTCTAAAACGGTTCTCCTCAAAAAACAACAATCACACGCAAACAGGACGCAAAATTAAGTTGCTCTCAGTATTGAAATGTAAAATCACACAGCTCAGGTCATTTAAAAGCTACGTGAAAGGAGTTGTGTAGCGGTCCTTGGCCACCTCAGCCTCTTCGTATTGGGGTTTCTCACGGAGCTTCATAGTAGCGTACAGGACTGAGGGGCTAAAGGTGAATGGTTAACAAAGGACACTTCTCAATGCTTCATTCCACACTGTGTGTTTCATAAGAAGCACAGAAATCATGTTAAATTAGGGTCGGATAAATGCTTCATCTTCTAAGCAAGAACGACTTACAGAAACATCTCTGTCGTGCAGATCCTGGACTTAAACCACACAACTCATCTTCAACCCTTCAGGCCAATCACAAAACCTTCAGAAATCCTCTCAGTCTTGCTCAAAGTCACAAGAATATGGATGTAATGATTGATTTTAAATCTATAGTTCATTTTAAAGATGCAAACAGGAAAAACAGAAGACAAATAAAACCTGAACCAGGCCGTACAACTAAGTCCCTTAGTTTGTTCCTGTGGTTCTTTTCGCAGTTATCAAATCTGTTGTTTTTTTCTAAAGTTCAGAGTGGAAACAGAGCATCACATTTTGGGCACCTGCTCTCGGTTTCCTCTTACGAGGCTTTAGATTTTCTTGCCCTTGGCGATGTCTTGTCATCTGGTTTCATGACTCCATTGACTGAACCCCCTGTCACGGAGAAATAAAAGATCATTAGGTTAAATAAATAAGCAAAAACAAAGATTTCAATATAACTGCGTGTGTCTGGCACTGAAGCATTTCTGATAGTATTTTTACAACCCAAAACAAAACTAATATAATGCATACATCAAACATTTAGATGTCTACCACTGCCAAGACAGGTGATGAAGCATATTTCAGATGCTTATTTTCTCAGGGGAAAGTTCAGGAATATCTAAATACTTTCTAGAGTACTGAAGATAAACAGGGTTCCTTCAAAACATGTTCTAATCTACACGCAAAATGACTTTTAGCCAAGACTCACCCCGAGAGTCCTTTTTGCTGGGTCTGCTTTTCGGGCTGACAGCTTTCTTCTTGCTGGCCTGAATTTGAGATTGCTCTCTCCACTTCTTCAGCTGAAAATTGATGAATTTCCACATCATCCAGGCCTGGGTCAGGCAGATGGCTGACAGGCATGTCATCCTAAAAGAGAGAACATCATTCACAAATACTTCAATGTAGCTTCAGAATATCCCAAATTTAAGTACTACCCTCACTGCTCAATCCTTGGATGGGAGGAGGCTGTCTAAGTCTAACCATTCAGCATACCACAGGGTTCAGTGTTTGGCCCTCGCTTACTCTTGATATACACAACTACACAGATCATTTAGCCTCATGGGTTTTACAACCTGACCCCAGGATACAAATACATTTCTTGTGGACATCTGAGACACGGATCATTGAAAACCACAACCAATTATAATCCTGCCCAGCAGGTCAATGCTAGGTATGGATATCATTAAGGTTTTTTTTTACTCCAGTACTGCTTATCGATCTGGTACTGTCAAACTCATCAGTTTTTACACGTACGCTAGGGTGTGTGTTTGCAAATGATGTGAATTTTGTCATCAGAACAGTATACGCATGTATTGTATGTGCAAACACTTTTTTTTTTTTTTTTTAAATATATACATTAATGTGCAAATGCAGCTCTCACATACACTTCAGATTGTTTTTGCAGTACTCAGTTTGTACACAAGATGTCAACACTGAACCAGGCGGTTGTTTCACTGTTAAAAAAGAAAGGTTGCAAAAAAAGGATAAACGCCCACAATGATGAGCACATGTGTACGTGGATTAAAAGACATTTGTAACTACTTTAAACAAGTACAAAAGACCTTTTAATTGCTCAAAACTTTGAGAGATAAAGTCCAGACACTGGTCAAAGACAAATCTCAAGAGTGCACATAAGTCTGTGAGTATACTATAAGCTGTGTGCATAATATGGTTAGAACAATAAAACGATTTATGGATGACTTCTGTGATTTTCCGAATGCATCACAATTCTAAAATCAATTCTGTGCTTAGTTTAACAGCAGATGGCACTCTAGGCTAGTTTTTAACTGCACGCTTAAATGTTTACAAAGATGAATGCTTGTGTGGTAAACTGGGTAATGTAAGTGGTTAAATGTATTTGCACCTCTGCTTTTATGATGCGAGATTATGATGACACAGCCCACTGCGAACACTGCGAAACCTTTTTTAGACGTTATCAATGATTATATAGGTTCAAGTGTGTAAGGAACTGGAAGCATGCAGTGCCATCTGCTGTTAAAAACTGGGCTAAAAATCCATTCAAAAGAGAATCAGGGAAAAAAAAAAAAACATTGTCAGAATTGATTAACAAATCAATGTATCATTTAGCCCCTAGTGCATTACTATTGTATGTGTAACATTGTACATGTAAAAAAAGTATACTTTGGGCTTTTTGTTATTGTTTTATGAACAACAACAATAAAGAAGTCAACCAAATTTGTTCTAATTTCTCCAATACTAAGAGCAGAACCAACAATACACTGATGTAGACGAGGATCAGTTCAGTAATAGACCATGACCGATTATAATGTACTGATGCTTTTCTGATGTCATTTTTCACATACGTGTTTTGTCATGGCAGCATACAGTGGAGGAGGGAAGAGAGACTCCAGTGTCTCACTACTAACTACTTTAAAGAGCAGGTCATATCGGTTTTTAAAAAATATCTCTTTGCAGTTTGCAACGTAACTAATACTGTTAATCAAAAAATGCATGATAAGTAAAGATATTTTCCTATAATACTGGCCGTGAAAAACGTGTGAAATCAAGCCGACTTACCTGACAGTCAGCACATTAAAATTTCCCTCTGCTAAAGAGAATCCCTGATTATCTGTGCGGGACAGGCCAAAACCAAACGTCAGGACAGAAACGGTGAGCGTCAGGAGGCGGGTGATGACAAACAGCAGAGCCCACAGCGTGAACCTAAGATACAAACACAGGCCAGGCCTATAAACAACAGTCTGAACAATTCAAAGATCATCTCAGCAGAGCAAGGCAAACTAAGCAGGCAGAAATCAGACACAAGTCTAAGATTATATGTCAAGAAAATGTGGAAGATAGGAAGATAGGAAGGGCACGAACCCCTTCTGCTTGTTCTCATCACTGAAGTAGAAGAGTCGCGAGGCGTGGAAAAGCAGCTCTACCAGATAATGTGGCACCAGAAGAACCAGACCCAGGCGGTGGAGACTGAGAGAGGACACACACGAGCCAATCATTCATAAATACACGCATCCGCTAACTGGTTCCTTATGAATTAACCATGATCTACCATGCCCTGTTATAAAAATAACCATATTTTCATATTCTGTGCGGTGGTTAGTTCACAGTAGTGACAGAAATAAATGAGGCAATAGTTGCTCTCTTAAATTGATTTCCTGAATCTTTATAAATGGCATTTTTAAAAAACGTAACTTGCATTTAAAATGCTAATAGACATCTAGTGAGGCATTTAGATGTATTTATACATCTGTTTAAAACATGATTTTTTAATGAAGGTGAATTAATTCCGCATTTGTATTTAATTTTGTATATATATATAATATAGAAAAAACTAAATACAGTGTGTGTGTGTGTGTGTATATATATATATAAAATGATAAACAAAATTGAACTAAAACCACCAATATCAGGTCTTAAGAGGTGCGTCATTTGTTCACACAATTCATTTAAACGGCTGGTTCATTCAGTCATTAGATTCATAAAAATTATGTTCAAAACAGATTCGTTCAGTGTTCAGTTCACTCAAGAGAGATTTAATTAAGAAATTTTCATTGACAAAATAAAGCAAAACGGACAAAAATTAACATGTGTCTAAAATGTAAGTCAAAATATTTACTTACGGTTTTATAAAATCAGTATGACATTCACAGTCATGCTGATATCTGGGAAAACATCACTTCTGCTCATGTGATATTGCTTAAATTTATCTTTTTTTTTTTTTTTTTAAATCTAAAACAAAAATATAGGGGGAAAAAGGCCCCTAAGCTGCAGTTTTAATCTCAGGGACATCTAAATAAATAAAAACATTTTGACTTTACCAACATTCGAAACGTGATCGTTCTCATTTTAAAAAATGTAGGAGAATCGAGCAGCTATTTCGACTAAATGGCTACACGATTGCTGTAATAAATGCTAAATATATTTTAATTTTCACTACTTTTCTTTTTAAAAGGGACAGCCGAGCTAATGTTTGAACTAACAGGTTTGGGTCTTGAGGTCTATCACTACTTTTGTTCTAAAAGCAAATTCACCCTAAAATAAGAAAACACTCACTTAAGGACGTAGGCACCAGTGATGTGAAAAATATAAAGGCAAATGTAGTAAAGTTGACGTGGAATGTCCTCCTAAAAACAAAAATAAACAAAATTTCAATTTAGTAAAGTGTAATGGCTCCCATATTGTATAAGAAACCATTTCTGTCAGCTTCAAATGTATACAGCAAAAAACTAAGCCTTACCTTTCGTACTTTTTGAAAATACAGCTCAGGAAGAGCATGGAACCAGTAGGCAATCTGACAGATATAGAAAAACTTCACCTGAAAACTACAAAAAAAGTGGGTTGGCGATTAGCTTGTGATCTGCAATGGTGCATCAGATACTCACAAATACTAGTACTAGTATCAAATGTTTACTTAATTACAAAAGCATTAGATGAGTTGTGTATTTAAAAAAATGTATTAAAGAACAAGGACAAGCCTGTCATACCACAACACATCTTCTAACAAAGCTGGAGAGAAGAGAAGATAGTATCCAGGAATTATTTAATGCTGAACAGCTCAAAAGAAAAGGCTCTTCATGTAACACAATGTTACCTATGACTGACCTAACAGAGATAAAGCACTAACATTAAAGGACTGGTAAAGCAAGCATCACTAGTACTGTTGTGCACACTAAGAGTTAGTGATCTGAAAAAGCATTCAAACTATTGAATTTATGCACACAACTTCAATCATCCCTCAAACCACACACTTTATCAAAGCTACTTTTTATGGATTGCACAAAAACAGAAATTGTTGTTAGAATGAATGTGACTTCACACTCACGCCATGCGGATGTGAGGATAACCTTCCCAAAGAAAAGTTGGATTGGTCACAAACTCCTCCTGTTGAGTGAAGAAACAGTCAGTTAGTGTGTGTACTAATGAGGGTAGGGTCATGAACAGACGGGCTCTTACATTGGTGAGGATGCTGCAGCCCCAGATGAAGGAGAACAGGTAGAAGGTGGCCAGCTGTCCCGACTCATTGAACTTGCTGTGTTTTGTTTTGGACAAGTGCAGTCGGCGATTGATTTTCTATGAAAACACAATCAGGTTACTGCCTTGAGAAATGAAAAGCAACTTGAAGAAATCATTCACAATAGTTTAAGTGTGTCTATTGATAAAATTGCCTGACGCTGACTTTATAAGGTTTATATATTTATGGCAGGAAATTTACAAAATATCTTCATGGAACTTTACTTAATATCCTAAAGATTTTTGGCATTAAAGAAAAATTTATTTTTTTGACCTATACAAGTATTGTTTATTTCTACAAATATACTCATGCTACTTATGACTGCTTTTGTGCTCGAGGACAGTGCTGCTAAATCTGTGATTTCCCTGTGGAACTCGGCTACTTTGAAGCCCTTTCCACGGGATGTTTTTTTATGTCAGCGGGTTGAAGCAACCCCAATAACCATATCTATCTTTATCAGGGGAACCCCCGGCAAAAAAACAAACAAACATGTATTTTACCCACTGAAACACAGGTGGGTTTAGCTGTGAAAATCTGCCAAGCCATGCTCCAGGGTAACAAATGTTTTTTTTAAATAAAACATCACTTTTATTCAGCAAAGATGCACTAAATTGATCAAAAGTGACAGTTTAAAACGTTCCCAGTTCACAAAGATTCTGTCAAACTGACGTAATTGTACTAATTAACTTTTTATTATTGGAAAAAAAATCAGCCGTTTTCAACATTTATAATAATCAGAAATGTTTCAAGAGCAACGAATCTGAATATTAGAATGAGTTCTTTTAAACTCTAATAATATTTTGCAACAGTGTTTTTAATAAATGCAGCCTAGGTGAGCGTTAACATGCAGAAAAAGCCTTACCGACATGTTTTTAATGACAAATTATGCAATCAGTCCAGGAGCTTAAGTGAAAACACTCAAATACAGCTAAATGAAAAATGTGTCCCCTTCTCTTCATGTCAGCATGATTTAAGAACGTCCCAAAGAGCATTTTGAGCTTTTGTGCAAAGGACTGACACATGCGGCTGAAGAAAAAGTGCATGATCTTTAACACTCAAGCTAAAAGAGCAAAGAATGCATGACATAACTTACGTCCAGTATGTACTCTTGAATCAGGGCATGAAGAATTATGGCGATGAGCAGGTAAAAGAAGACAGTGGCAATGTCCTTGGGACCATATCTGTAGAAGTTGACAGGCTCAGGCTTGTCCTCTGCATCTGAACAAAAAAATGAAAGCCTGTTCATTTAAACTCATTACACACTCATTAGGGGTCCGAGCAAAGCGGCTCATTTACACACACTCTCTGCTAATTGTCTCAATTCGAAAATTTGCGAGACCTGTGATGCCTCGACATTTCCACAAGTGATGAAGGCACCTAAATGAGCAGAGAAATGCCACGAGCCACAGAAAAACACATTCAGTTGACTAGAATAACCATACGTGTCTGTAGAGAAATCATTTCATTCATTATATTTTGCCTCTTCAATTATCAGCTGTAACACAAGTTGTCTGAAATATATCTTCTGCAATGTTACAGATAAAATATATACAATAACACGCAAATTTATATTAGTCAATAAACCACATTCATACTTTAGCAGTCAGTAATTTCAAATGTGAATGGCCACAAAAAATGAGATATGCACGTGATAATGAGTAAATTCATGATTTGTATTCAATTTATTAGAATCTAAACGATTGTTTTCACACAGTCCTTCAGTCACACTGTTTTTACATTTAACTCACTTAAATTCGGTCACATTTATTACAGCTTAGACCCTGATGACTGCACCTTGGAGTTATACTTCATTCATGTATTAATACAAGCGTGATTGAAAGATCTAGATCGTACCTGTATCCAAGCTTTGTGTGACATTATACTGGACTGTGATGAACATAATTGCAAATTTTGCTGTAACCTGCAAAAAAAAAAAAATTAATACATACAAGTTTACAAAAACATACTGCAACCGAGATGCACAAAGCACAAGTTTAACAGCCGCACATCATACTTCCTGAGATTACTGATACAAAACTGCAGCTATATTAGTGCCGAATCTACTAGAATGATACAACACTAATCAAAATGTGCTTTTCCCAGCCAGTTTAAAAGGAGAGGTGGTTTATCAGGTCATGGTTGTGTCTGTATGAGAGTCAGCTGGCTCACTGTAATGAGGAAGCAAAGGCAGAGCATGTGATCAAGATATTTAGTGCTGTTCTTTAACTACAGTATTAAAATAACACTCTCCTTCCAGCAGTTCAATCAAGGGATTTCAATACAACAGACTGCACTGACGCATAATATTATGGGATGATCATGTGATATGTGATATAAGTGCAAACAAAAGCCGAGAATAACCTAAAATAGGACAAATTATGTCGCTATTTCCGTATAAAGTAAAAAAAAAAAATAACCAAACATGTGATGCATATATTACTATAGGAGTATATTTTTCCAATAACATCAAAGACGATCATGTGATATAATAAAAAACGTTTACAAATAAAGAATTATTAACTCAAACGTGATGACCTAGTTGATTTTAACCGTAAATATTAATGTATACTCAATAGCAACAGCATGTTATCATAAGAGTTTAACATTAAAAACCTCAAACATTGCGGCCACGTTATATCTTACAGATTTAACACCGAGCTGACTTCCATGTGATGCTGTGAGTTTAACAGTAAGCGTGATGATCATTGTGTACTGTAGGAAATAATGATCACCTCAAACATGAGCCCCAGCAGGACGACCATGGCCACACACGACACCATATCCGCGTAATTCTGGATCACAAACTCGTGGCTCAGCACGGGCGGACTCTTGTTCTTCTTCCTGAAGCCCATCGCGCTTCTCTCGCGGAGGACAAAGGCTCCTGATCAGGGCAGAGACTCGCAGGTGAAGCAGATCTCGGGGAAATTCACCCTAGTCAGTCATCGAAGCCCTGCTACACTCACACCCGCGTACGACGTGTGCCGGAAGCTGTGAAGCGCGCGACGAAGAGCGCAGACGCTGTGGTAAAAGTATGAAACAGTTTTGTTTTTTAAATTGAGAAGGTACATAAGAAGACAGGGAACATCCAACAACATAAGAAACAATCACCATAAATACTTATTATACTAATTATTACATTTATTATATAATAATAACAAAAATAGTTACAAGCGAAAAAAGAATCCCACAATGAGCACGATTCAATAGTACAAAAACATCAAATAAAAATAATACATAGTTTGAAGCAAAGAGTTTCAGACTACTCATTATTTATTTTTTCTTACTAATAATTATATTAAAGGGCTGGGGGTTTCATTTGCTTGTATGAATATGATATTTACCTAACAATAACACAAAGTTCACAACATTCAAAAATTAAAAATAAATAATTTAAAATAGAGAGAATTTAGTCACACATAAAAAAGAAGACATTTTGATAAAACAAATCATTGTTTTTTATAAAACAGCAGCTGAATACAATTGTAATACGTTTTTTTATTTTTTTTATTTTTTTAGAATGTTATCAAATGACACTTCGGCAAAATAAATAAATACATATATAAATAAATAAATAAATAAAACACGATTACTGGGCTCCCCACATCAGAGTTATTAAAATGTATGACATCGGTGAAGTATCTATAAATATATAGTGTGCGTGTAGGGTAATACATTTTGTCTTTGTTAACAACATATGTGTGTGTGTGTGGCGTTGAACGGTAAAATAGGACTTTTATTTTGACCTTAGCTTCGACTTCAGCGGAAGTTTCTTTCTTGATTCACACATGGCCTTTACGTAAAAATTTGGATTTGTGATTGAGCGCAGTTGTTTAGGTATTATCAGTTTACAGTTTTGCACCTTTTTAACGACATACTAATTTCTTTACACTCGTTTTGCTGTTGCTGCTTGTTTGTTTATATTATCCTCTCGAAACACGTTTTCTAGCTTAACGTTACTCATTCAGTGCCTTACTTCAATATAAGTCTTTTACATTATATTTAATTAATTTATCATTTCAAACTCACAACTTTTTTTTTTTTAAAGCGGACGAAATGGTGTTATATGTGACACAGACAAATGCTAATATCTGAAGTTGTCATTTATTTCCATTCATTGTAATGAGATTCCAGTCACAGTTACTATAGTAATATACTATGTTTGTAATACCTATTTTAAGCAGATATGGCGAGCACAGATATGGACCCTGAGGTGGCTAGGGGGTTATTTGAAGAAGGAGCCACGCTTGTTTTACTTGGTGTTCCTCAGGGATCAGTGTTGGGACTCGACTACAAAAGCTGGACCCTGGGCCCTCGATTCCGTGGGGTGAAGATGATTCCTCCAGGGCTTCACTTCCTCCACTACTGTTCCGCCTACTCTAATGAAGCATGTGGTGAAATCGGCCCCAAAACGGGCCTGTTTCTGTCCCTGAAACCCCGGGAGGTGCTTGTAGGCCACTGGAACCAGAAAGAAGATGATTTGGAGTTCACACGGGACCCAGAGGAGGCCGAGCGCATACGGGCCAACCTCAGAGAGCTGGATGGCTATCTGGGCCCCTATCCCTATGACACTCTCCGCAAGTGGGTCTCCCTGACTGACAGACTGAGCCAGGAGCTGGCCGCAGCTCTGCAGCCCCTCAGCGGGAGGGTGTGCGCCTTCAGCGACGTGATCCCGGAGCTCCAGCTGACCCACACTAAAGACCGCGAGGAGCAGAACCTGCCCCGCAATGACCGGGAGTGTCAGAGCATGAAGGAGGGCCTGGACAGACTTCCACGGATGAAGCAGAGGGAAGGCACGGAGCTGCGGTTTTCCACCATTCCCAAACAGGTGTACCCTCCCGGGGCCACGCCAGCACAGATCACACAGTGTAACATGGATTGGAGTTACGCTCTCAATACTGTTCTGGAGAGGCATTATAAAGAGCAGCCGCTCAGTGTACTAGGTGAGCATCGGGTGCTACTTACTACAAACTTTACTAATTCATAGTCAGTGGCAGTGTTGGGGAGCTACTATGGAGTTTGTACGAACACATTTGATTGATTAGATTTTTTCACAAATGGTTTTAATTGCTTCAAATTTATAACATTATCATAAGCTAACCATTGTGAGTCAGGCTCCAGTAAGGAGATTTTGTAATTGCTCAATTATTGATTTTGGATCATTTTTAACAAAACAAAAAAAAGAAAAAAAGTATGGACTGCAGCTGTTAAGTCATACTGTGAAACCTTCTCAGGGAATGTATAAATCTAGTCATTTGTGCACTGTTTGCAGGAGAGCTGCAGTTTGCCTTCGTTTGTTTCCTCATTGGGAACGTGTACGAGGCCTTCGAGCACTGGAAGAGTCTGCTGGCTCTGCTCTGCCGCTCGGAGGAGGCCATGAAGGAGAGGAAGGAGCTGTATCTGGGCCTCATCGCCGTCCTCTATCATCAGCTGGGAGAAATCCCGCCGGACTTCTTTGTGGACATCGTGTCGCAAAACAACTTCCTCACCACCACACTTCAGGTGACTTCCTGCTCCCCTCTCACATTCAGACAAAACACAAGTGGACTGATGAGTTACTCAGGTCATTCTAAAGTCAACATCAAATCAAAGAAGTGACCCTTTTTACTTTAGTAATGCATCATTTTAATGAGCATAACTCATCAGAAAGCATAAACAGAATATCTTTTTTTATCTTTGATCAAAATATAATCATTTGTTCCGTCCCTGAATCTTTTTTTCCCTATGGCTGACACTTAAACAGCTGAATATTAATATTATGCATGGCATTTTTTAAACAGCTTCCAGCAATAATAGTGCATAATGATAGATTTTGATAGCCTTTATGTCCCGGTCAAGTCAACGCATCTTCAGGTTTGGCTTTAATCTCTATCTAATCAATTCTCATCCTGCCTTTCCCCTCATGCTTACTGTTTCATGTGGAAATACATGACATTATGGAATTAAAAAGGGGTTGCATGTTAATTTTAGTATAAATATGTCTAAAACATTCTGTTTTCTATAGGTTTGATGTAATGTGTATTCATATAATGTTTTGTAAATGTTTCCCAGTGGTTTATGAGGAACATGCAGGAACTTCTTCAGTTGATTCAAAGCTAAAAATGAATGAAAAAAAAACAAAAAGCAAATGTAAAAGTTTCAGGTAAACACAATCAAAGTAAAAAAGATTGAGTAGTATTTGTTTAATTTTTATTTAGGTAATGGTCACTGACATGGGAGGACTGTGATGTGTTTGATTGTTAATGTTTAATTCTTCAATAATTGTTTATGTTTAGGTGTTAAAGTGGTTTATTTTTTTAATTTTTTAATTCCTTGAGATATATTTACAATATTAATAATATTAATGTATTTAAAAAAAAAAAAAAAAAGTGGCCGCTTTTATGCCAAAAGAATAAGAAAAATGTCTGCTGTATTGACAAAAAGTGGTTTAGCTGTTGTTATGCATTTACCCGATTGTGGGTGGTTAGATGTTTGAATATCTTTTCTTTCTATCGGTGTGTTCCAGGACTTCTTCCAGTTTGCCAGCAGTCCAGGAGTCGACAGCACATTACGGAAAAGAGCTGAAAAATTTAAAGTCCATCTGACCAAGAAGTTTCGCTGGGACTTTGACGCAGATCTTGATGAATGCGCTCCGGTGGTGGTGGAGCTTCCGGAGGGGGTCACGCTGGACTGATGCAGCTTCACACGGCCCGTCCACTTCCACTCAGACACACACTGCAGGCCGCTATACGTTTGAAACCGCAGCTTTTATATTGTTTTCACATGAACCTAATCTTGTCTTTTCAGACTGCAGTCATCCGATCTGGATCCTGTCACTTCCTAAGGAAATATTGACCATTCCGTTTTATTAAAGATAACTCTTTCACTACATTGTTCGTCATTTGCATTTTTCTGGTCCTGAATATCATGTATGACCACTAGAGGGCAGGTCAGTATGCATGAAATGATGTCTTTGAGACCCTGGACAGTCTGATATTTTGTGTAGTCCTGCTGTTTGTCCGCACATAAGTGGCCATTCATGGCATTTCTTCAGACAGTCGATACAATATCATAAGTACAAGAAACCTGTTTAACCCGTCACCCTTATTGAGGTGTACGCTGAGACATACATTACTATTCATAATGCTCACATGTAGATTTAAACCAACCCAGAGCCTGAAGTATTAAATGTCAAAATAAACTCTTCAGTTTTCCTGTAGTTGGGAATTGCTGATCACTGCATAATTTTAATGATCTTTGTTATTTTCCCTCAATGTAACATTTAGTTGGCATCAATTTGCAGCAGTTCTGTTGTGTATTCTTCACATTCATTTCACTCAGGCTTTCTGTTTGTCTGAGTCACATGAGTGTTTTGTCTGCAGTAAGCAGGAGGTGGAGGTTTTCACTTCATTCAGGGTTTGTATCAGTGGAGCTGCCAAATCAAGCACAGACCCCTCAGTGTCCATCAGACCAACACAATCCCATCTAATGCAAACAGCCCAGTAAAAAAGACACTGAACGCTATATCCTATGGTACAGCTGCCAGGAGATTTATCATGAGAGACATTGCTTTAGTTTGTGATTTACGGTAGAATTATTTGTATTATTGTATCAATTAGTGCTGTCAAACGATTAATCCACACATCCAAAATAAAAGTTTTTCTTTAAATAATATATTTGTATGTACTGTGTATATGTATTAAGTATATATAAATACAAACACATGCATGTATATATTTAATGAAAATATGTTATGTTTATATATTAAATATATTTAGATATCAAATATAAGAAAATAAACATAAATGCATTTACATGTAAATACTTTCAAAATATATACTGTACGTGTGTGTTTTAATATAAGCATAATAAATAAACACATAAATTATGTAAAGGAAAACTTTTATTTTGGATGCGATTAATTGTTTGACAGCACTAATTTCAATACTTTAACAGGGATGGCTGTCTTTGGAGTTTCTCACCGTTCAGGTGTGATTTTGGCCCTGTATATCCAGCCGTTTCATCCAAGCAGATTAGCTGCAGGTTTCTCCAGCTAGTCAGATGATGTCTGTGCACTGGAATTTTATTGAAATTAGTGCCAAAGATTTCACACTAGATTGATCAGTGTAGGACAGTCCTGCTTTTGCTGAAGTCTCCTGCTTCCCAGATGCTTCTACAGTACATATAATACTCATTTGATCTCATTTTATTGTTTTTTTACCATTTATTTTCCAAAGAACTTTATCAGAACATCTGAAACATAATAATTAATCGGTAAACTAGTTAGATAAGGGCTCTAGATTCGCGATTCACGAATGATTTGGACTGTTATTATTGAATGAACACTGAATTATTTGAGCACTAAATACGCGATACAAACAAACTTCAAAAAACTCTGGGAAAAGTGCTATATTTACATTGACAATGAACAAGAAACACAATCTTAATGAAGCTCGACAGACAGGTAAGTTATTGTCCCCAAAACCCTTGTATGCTGGTTTATGCTGGTCCTTTGCTTGTCTTAAGCTGCTTGGACCATTTTACAATCAGCACATGACCAGTTTATCTACATATCTAACCAGCATATTCTGTTTTTGTAAAATAAACACTGTATACGAAGTTGGCTTAAATAGCTAATCCATTACAAGCTAAACGAAGGTTGTTGGCTATTTTATTAACCTTTTTAGGAGTAGTTGGTGCTAGTGACATCAGGTTGTTTAGACACATCTCAGCCCAAATTCATTTTCCCCTTTCCTTAAGGCCACAACACTCTTAGGTTGTATAGCTGTACATGGACTGTGTGATATCTTGTCCTAGTCTTATAGTATAAATAGAGGAGACTAGGACAAGTTAAATAGAATATGCTTCAGGTACACTTCAAATATTTTGCATTTAAAGACAGATATTATTCAAAGATCATACGATTCTCATCAATACATTTAAGGCTTCATTTTAAGAAAGTAGTACGCCAAATCAAGTTTAATTACAATGTGTATGTCAGTAAGTCTCGAGTTATCTGTCAGTAAATACACTTTAACTATAACTGTTTTAAAAATATTACTTTTTTATTTTTACTAGCTTTTCTAGAAGTCCTGCCTATAGTCTTCTTTGTGAGGGCCAGTAATTCAGTCAAATGAGAGAACAGTCTGAAATGTGTCAGTCAGCATTAACTAGTCTTTAGTCTGCTCTGTGTCTCAGGCACATTCAGAAAGAAACTGTCACTGCCTGCGTGAGGGGCTCAGCTCGTAATCTAAATGAACGCCTCTGTCCCTCTCATTTCCCATAATCCCTGCTGTTATAATAGACGGGTGCAGTTAAATGGCTGTTTCTTTCTATAGCTCTGCCCTCCGTCCCAGCATGCAATAATGCCAGCTTTCCTTTTGCAGCCTTTCCTGCTATAAAACTATGAAAAAAAAAACATTGTCTGGATTATTCATTAGGCTGTGTGTTATATTCCCAAAATTACCAAGAAAGCGCACAATAGAGTTTGGTCTCTGTATGGCACGTGTAAATATGATGTCTTTAGCAGTGCAGGAAGAGGGGCGGAGCGGGGGCCCCGAATCTTTTTTTTTTTTTTTAAAGCCCCGAATCTTTTCTAAAATCTAGATTTTCAACACATTATACAGAAATGATCAAGAAAATGCCCATCTTTGCTCTTTCAACAAAAATCACTCCAAACAGCCACTGTTTTGCGTCTCTCAGAAACACGACGGTGTTTCGTTTCTGAATGAATCAACCGTTTGAATGACTCGGTTCAATCGCAATGACTCACTTATTACGAGTGATTTGCTGCCATCTATGGGCGGTTTTAATTTCACATTTCGATTTTCCGACTTTTTCATGTTTTAAATCACTTCAAATATCCATATTTAACGTTTTATATTTAATATATCAAAACAATATTTATGCATTTAAATTAATTAAATAATCAATTTTGGATTAAACAGAGAAGAAATACATCTAAATACCACTTCAGATACAGCTTTTGTGTTGATTTAATTTGCTTGGTAACAGCCCAAATGTCTTATTATTCTATTTCACTTAATAAACATATGAATTTGACACAAAAAAGACACTTTTAGGAAACAAAATCACTTTATAAAGGTAAAAATGCCAATCATTTGTAAAAAAAAAAAAAATCAGTTTAAACATTTTGGAAAAGATAAACTTCTCTCAGTGTGAACTAAAAATGCATGTGCACTGTGTACTGTGATGTAAGTCATGCACTGAAGTAGTGGGCCTACACTTATTTTGATGTTTTAAGAAAGATTTATCAAAAAGCATGTGTAAGGTACTTGATAATAATTTTTAACTGAAGTGAGTCTGATAGCAGTCAGTTCATATTTATAAAAACTGTCTTTGACATGGAAAAGTGCTAAGCATCACGGCAGGGTCTAAGCAGACGTACCCACTTTTTATTGTCGTAGTATTGCAAGTTTTTGAAAATGTAAGCTGTTCTTGCAGCTCGCTGCTCTAAATTATGATGATTGGTGATATTTTATATGTTAATGACATTAATTAGGAGTCGTTTACAAGGCAGAGAGTTGAAACCATACACAAGTTCACGATCATTTAGATCTCACATCTGAAAGAGAGGCATACGTGTGTTTTTTGTTCATATGTTCATTCTATGAATCAAATGCACGCATATTCCAGACATGATCGGACGATCAAATTTAGGATGGTTTCTGCGCAACATTTTATAAATGAGGCAACTGATCTGATCATCATGAAGAAACTGAGACAGACTAAATCCAGAAGGACTGCGGAGAACAACATCTCTAAGACGCTTCAAGCAACCATACCTGCAAAGCTCCCTGAAAAACTCTGCTCAAGTGCACTGAGGGAAAAAGCTGCTTTAAACACAAAGGATGTTCACTCCAAAGGTTGATTTAATTTAGTTAATAGAAGTTAAATGATAAAGAATATCTGTTTATGACATTATTTATGAAAGCATCTTAATTTACAGCATTTTTACACAGCACAGTGTCTAAAACTTTTAACAGTACTGTAGCTTTGCATGTATGGCTCTCCAAAGTCCTTCTGGATTTAGTCTGTCTGTTTGTTCTGTTGCTTCATGTCATTCCAGACAGACTGAATGATCAGATCAGATCTCTGTGTGGAGCACCAAAATGAATGAATTCTTGGAAATGTAAACTAATATTTCCTACTGACACACTCAAGGCTGTAGTACTAGAGTCCGGTCTCGGATAAATGGATTTCCAGCACTAAAGATCCCTTGCAGTAGCTCTGCTACTAAATGTATTTTTAAAAAAATGGCTATCCTTGTACAGCTATGATCAGCTGTTTCTCCATCTTGGCTGAGCTTTTGATGTTGTTACGGGAAAGGATGAAGCTGATTGTCACATGACCCCCGGTACTCTTGCTGTTCTAAAAAGTTAGGTGTTTCAAATTTAATTTTCTACCTGTTTTATTAACGTCTACCCCAGCCCTAAACTTATGCATTTATGTGCGCATGCCCAGTAGCACCAAAACATATCCATTCTATTTTTTCTTTTTTTATTATTATACATTCAATAAAATTTAAATACAACAAATACAAAAATAATTTCAAATGCTAGGAGGAGATAGAAACAATTTCATAGGAAAACATTGAAGAATGCACAAGTTGTACAACACAAGCTTTTAGAGCTTTTTGCTTCTTTGAGGGCAATATGTACTCAATATAAAGCTTCACTTCATTTTTAAATGTTATAAAACATGGATTTTTCCCTGAGAATTTACGTTTATGGATATGAAATTTGACCATAAAAAAAAAAAAGTGCGGGCCCTACAGGCTCCACCCTCACTTCCTCACAACGATCACTCTCCTCTGAGTACTGATCACCAACACCTGTCACCTCCACCTGCAGTCACTCTGCTCATTCATCACTGACCACAAAAAACCACACACCAACCCTCAGTCACTGTCTGTGCTCGTTGATTACAAGTTGGACTCAATTCTGGCAAGATCTATCTCTAGACTTACCTGCTATACTTACCCTGTGATTATCCCTGTGTTCTCCGCGATCTCTGTGTTCTCTCCAGGCTCCAAGGAATCCCTCTGTGTCTTCATCGTCTTCAAGTTGTGGTGTGTGGTCGTGGTCCTCCGTCTCTGTGTCTCCTTCGTCTCCCTCCAATCTCCAATACTCCATTGCCCCTATAACCAAAGACATTCCTGTTACTCTCTACATCAGTTCTCTCCAAACGATTCATCCTTTGATCAACTCACCTGTGTTCCTCTGATATCACCAGTCTTTATCCTCATCTGCAAATAAACCACCTTATTGTTATAACTTACCTTCTGTGTTGAGTCCGCTTCCTAACACCAGGATCTAGTTTGGAGACCCCTGCTTTTTGATCATTACAAATAATAATGCAAAATGATTTTCTTAGAATAGGAAATATGTTGTCTCTCGGATCACATACATTCTCAATAGTTAGGTATGTGGTCTAGAAGACGATCCTTTTTTTTCTTATTTGGACTCGGTCCTGACTTGGACTCAAAACTCTTGGACTTGAACTTGACTTGGACTCGACTAGTCTGGTCTTGGACTTGACTACAGCTCTGGACACATACAGCAAAAGATGGAAATAACTGACTTTCTATATATAATAACTGGATTTCTGTCATTGATTACTCACCCTCATGCCATTCCAAACCTGTAACCTATGTACCGACCTATGTTCATCTTCTGAACACAAATTAAGATATTTTAGGTGAAATCCAAGAGCTTGCTCACTCTCCATAAAGAGCAACACAACTGCAATGTTCCCAGTCCTAGAAATGCAGTAAATAAATCAGTAAAACAGTCCGTGTGACATCATGTGTTCATCTTCAGTTTCGTGAAGCTAAAAAAATACTTTTTGTGTGCAAAGAAAACAAAATTAATACAATTTAATAATAATTCTTGTTCTGGGGAATGTATGTTAATGCTGCATGGTACTCTCCCAAAAACGGTGACATTGAGGAGAAGAATTGTTGAATCAAGCAGTTATTTTTTATTTCTTTGCTCACAAAAAGTATTCTCATAGCTTTACAAAACTGAAGTTGAGCCCATGATGCCACATGGACTATTTTGCTGATGTCCTTACTACGTTTCTGGGTTCTGGGAACATCGCAGTTGTGTTGCTGACTATGAGGGTCAGAGCTCTCAGATTCATCAAAAATATATCTTACCAAGGTATTCTGAGTTTGGAATGACACGAGGGTGAGTAATTAATGACAGAATTTTTATTTTTGGGGTGAATTGTCCCTTTAAAACCATTTTAGCTAGTGAAAATGCTAGTGTTGTAATAATTTCGCCCACTACTGTAAATCTGTATTAATTATAATCTTCTTTAAATGTAAATAATATTCATTCACATGTCTAAAACCAGTACATTCAGTTTTCTTTTAAAGTACATTATTTCTGTATGCTAAAATGTGCTACTACTTCACAATGCTGAATCTTGTCCCACCCCATTTGCCTATTAAGAGTAAGAAAAACACTCTACTGGGATCCAGTAATGCCATTCTGGAGTGTCTAAGGGTCTTTGGCATAACGTCACATTTTTGAACCAAGCGAGAGATCAGCAATTTGCTGATTGGTCAGTTAAGATTATAATCATAATTTCTAATCATCACAATAACTACAGCATAATAGCAGATGAACTGCACCACTTTAATGTGCTCATTATTGCACATTAAGTCAAGCAGAGACTTTATGGTCTTTAAAAAAACGCATTATTGTGATGACGCCATCGAAAGCAGCACCTTCTCAGAGCTCTGCTCTAAAGCCCAACAAAGAGCCCTATTGTGCTGCAGCGTGCTCTGACAAGGCAAAGGGATGTAGCTTTCGCTTTGTTCCCATTAATTCTTGTGATAAATTGTGCCCTTGCTGATAGTGGCTTGATGTTTTGGCCTGGCATTTGAGTGTGTAAATGAATTTTGGACTGAACCTCCATATTTGACGCTAAATGCTTCCAGGTGTTGCCTGGTAAGGTGATGTCAGAAGCTGGAAAAGAAGAGAAAGAAGGGTTTGTTTTAAGGGGTACGAAAAAGGCCAAAGTGGGTTTTTGGTCTTCTTATGCCATTTGTTACTGCTTTTAATGGAGGATCTTTTATCCTTCTGAAGGTTAATTGATGTTCTCATCGGTTCTTGGAAGGTAATCACATTAATCTAACTTTAGTGCACTTAGAAGAGGAAACACTCCCTTTCTCCTCCTCTCCTTCAGTTTCTCCACTTGTCCGTCTGGTTAGAGGGGAAATCTGTTTGCCACGGTGCCTGCTATTGCTTTTGGCAAGCCCCTCTAAACTCTGGCAGACCTTGTTAACGCCTGAAAGATCTGAAGAGCTTCAGGAGTTAGATACTATTTCACTTCTCGTTTTGGCTGCTCGTGCTCTAGAAAGTGAAAAGCAAAGGTTAGGCATCCTCCCTGTGCTGGAAAACTTGTCCCGTTCAACACATCTCTCTTGTTGTTGCTGCATTCACAGCAATATGAAGCCGCACCTCTCTGGCCAGAGACCCATGCAGGAGAATCAGACAATGGCTTTAAAAGAGGAAGAAGAGAAACTCAGATGTGGATCATTGCTTGGATACAATGCCATCAGTGTTCTTGTTCCCAATACTTTGATGCAATAACAGACATTTGGATATTTTTCAGTGCGTATATCATATTTTGGCATAGATTTTCCCAGTCCTCCTTTTTTACAGTTTCCTTCCGCCCTCCGCCCATCTCCATCTTTCTCTATCTCACTATTTTCCATCAGGGTGCCTTATCCTGTCCAGCTCTTGTTTTTGTCCTTGTGTCAATATACAGAGTTGCACAAATTAGCTTGAATACTACCTAGACAATACTGTAGCCTGGGCTACAATTTGTAGGCCTCTTAGGCACACTATAATCCAACAACAAGTAATAATATCAAAGTAAGCATTTTGACACTCCTAAAAATACATTTTGTGAACACTACTACCCTGCCACCCTAAAATTTTAACAGATTTTTTTTATCCAAAGAGACTTACAAATGGGTTTTGTATTGTGTTAGTAATGTATTTAAATATGTTCTCTTTCTTTGTCACCTGCATGGAGACTTCCCTGTTTATTTGACATAAAAATGCTTCATTCAGTGGACAGCTTTAGGGCGTTAAAAATACAGATTATACTTCCATGTTTTTGTATCCCTGCTGACAGACAGTTGGATCAAGCCCAGTTCATTATGGGTGCTGAAGTTTCCCTACCTTCTTAATTAAAGGGAACTGTTTTCTCTTATCATGTAGCACCAATTTTAGAAAACATCAAATAAGATGTATTAAAAGTCCATTTTGAGTTGAATTCAGAGTTATTAGCTTAGCTCTATGCTAACATCAAAACAGCTGTTGAGTGTGAGTTCAGTATTTGTGTGTTTTGAAGCATTTGTGTTGTAAAACATTTCAAACCAGGACTCATTTCGGTTGCCTGTAGAAAGCAAGGCAGTTCAGCATTTGAACCAGAGCCTAGTTAGTAACCAGCAACATGCACAAATTATATTTGCATGCTAGTTAAAATGCCATTGATGAGACGCAAAATAATTTATGGAGGGTTGATTTCCCAGAATCTCCCGTTTGGCTGAGCTCATGCTTACGTTTGGATGCAGGGCGCATTATAACAAGTCTTTTTCAGTTTGAAGGCCTGCTTCAGATTTTTATATGAGAGCTGTGTGACTGGGCTGGAGAACTTGGAGGTGACAGAGATCTTGGCTTCCAAAAAGCTGTCGAAAAAGCATTTGCCTGTTACTCTGTTTACATAGAAGAAATATAAGCAACTTGTGGTTCTTTACTGAACTAAACTGACCCTGACTTTCCGATCTCTCACTCAATCAATACTTTTGTACTTCTCTTCATTGTTAGTTCAGTAAACACACATCTTTAGCAGCATTAGCTAACTCTTCGCTAGCCTTGGGGGTAGACCGTGAGCCAGGGTGATGAGATTTCCAGTAGCCTGACATATTAACAGCACCATGAATAGTTTGTCTTTCTTTATGTCCTTCTTTTATCGCTTTGATTCTTCCTACTGTTTGGCTCAATTTGTATGATTCCTTTGGCCAGCGTTATGGTAGACATGCTAATTCAGTCATCCTGTCCTCTAAATGATTTATCTTCTTCATGACATCTGTTCCATCCAAAGCATTTAACTTGATTTCCTTTTTAATTTATTTACATTTTTAGTGTGGAGATCTTGGAAAAAATGGCTTTGTTCACTTGGAATGAATTATTGTAACGTACTGTCTACACAGATTCAAAAGATAAGTTTAGGAAATGAAATGGGTTAAAGGTTTAGTTTAACCCATTGTTAATTGTAACCTTACAGTAATGTAAAAGGGCTCCCTATAGTTTAGACCATAAGATAGAAAAAAAATGATTATAATTGAATTTAAAGAAAGAGCAATTTGTTTGATAAGAAATATGATTAGGATTTGTATTATGTCCTTTTACATGCACATAATACAACAACAAAGCCAAGACATTTATCAGAATATATTATTATACCGAATGTCACACAAATGGAGGTGTGTTTATTTCGAGTCAGTCATCTTCCAGCTGCTCTTCATGCTTCTGTCACCACTCTAATCAAACTACATTAATGATCCTGCATCTGCCTAACCCTTAATAATAGAGTCAGCATCAGCTGCCACACAGTCTGTAAATATACCACAGGAATAATTCTGTTACCAATATACTCTCCAGTTATCCATTGACGCCTGCTGAACATTTGGCGACAACACTAAAGGGGATTTGATTTCAGAAAAATCAACAACTCTCAACAAAACTAATCTTAAAACTAGATGCCTGAGTGCTTCCAACTTTGTTGCAGCAATCTGAGGACAGTCCTTCTCTCTTTCAGAATGACAATTCCTCTTTGTCCGCACAAAGTCAAAGCACCTTTATTTATACAGCACTTTAAAAGAAACAGATTGTTTCAAAACAGCTGAAATTGTGCTATCAGGCAGCTCTAAAAACACAGTCCAGTTGATTCAGTTCCGTGTGTTAAGTAATCAATCATTTCTGAAACAAGGTCAGATCAGCTGTAAGCAGCTCTGCAGAAGACAGCATCGTTATTCAACTCAAATCAGTTCAGTTCATGTCAGTTCAGCCCAGATCTGTACTTCCCCGAACCTTTCCTAATAATTACTTCACATTGTGACTGTTACCTTCAACTGCTTTACATACATATACATTATTTTTCACATCTAAGCTTGGGATGTCACAAAGATGCGTGTAAAGTATGTATAATATGTCTGTGATATCTGTCACAGCATTATTATTTCATAACTCATAAGCTGAGCTACAGGAACACAAGTGAAGCAAGTCTTTATACAGTACACTTGAGTTTCCTTACATGCTGTTCATGTGTACTGTCTCAGCAAGATGACCTCAGCATTTGTGGATTTAGGTTGGAGTGATGCTGTAAACATCAGCATCAAGATAAAGTCTATAAACCTCCAAACTCATAAGCCGCTTTTCCACTATCGTGCCGAACAGTTCTCTTTGCAGAACCGTTCCATTCCGCACAATCCGAGCAGGCATGTAAACATACACACATCTCAAATCCACTGGAAATAGTGTACTACCCATATGAACAAAACTAAATCTTGCATAATATTTAGCAAAGATGGTATGTGAATTTGGACATTTAGTAAGAAGAAGTGGATTTTAGTGGGTTTATTTCTCTTTCTACATGCCTTGATTAGTGTTCTTGTGATTTTGGCTGATTCTCTTCGTGTCCAGTCTGTGTGGTCATTTTGAAGCATGCAGTCCACGTTCCTGCAAAGATAATGTTATTCTGGTAAGACTTTAGAATAGGAATACTTCACTATTAACTATGACTTTTCTCTCAATAAACTCCTAATTTGCTGCTTATTAATAGTTATAAGGTCGTTGTTAAGTTTAGGTATTGGGTGAGGGATGTAGAATAATGTCATGCAGTATAAGGCATTAATATGTGCTTAATTAGCACTAATAAATGGCTAATATTCTATTAACATCCATGTTAATAAGCAGCTTATTAAGAGACCCTAAAGTAAAGTGTTACCATTATTCCTTTCTGATCATGACTAACTGCCTGGAATTATCACTGTAAAAATATCTAATTGTATTATTAAGTTTACAAAAATACTGAACTGAATGATATATATATATATATATTTATTCATATTCATACATTCAAAAGTTACGAAAGCATATGTCTAAATACAATTCACTTCAGTCCAGGGCTAATATCTAATGTAACATATTAAACATGTTTCTACTGTCATGATTTAGGAAAAAAAGCACTTCTTATCCTCAGCCATTATTTGTGTAAAATAGGAACCTGTAGATTTTGAGAGTTTATTATTAGACAGATGAAGAAGTCTTATGAGAAGTTTGTGCAGAAAGTCTTGGTCGACTTGAGTGTCTCTGAATGAACAGTGAACTGTGTGTTGGCTGCTCAAAACGTTTCACATTTAATTAATCATAAAGATACAGTACAGTATTTCGAATTGATTAGTTGTCACACTGGAAGCACCTGAAGGTCTAGTTTTTTGTTTTTCACTAATTCCAGCACTGTCAATTCCAGCTGAGGTCTGAGGTCAATTCCCCCTGTGCTGAGTGTATGTATTTTGGAAAAGCCTGGGCCTTTTATTTCATAGTGCCTTTTGGACACGAATCACACTGATGCCCTGAGATTTAAAAGGGTCTTGGGACATCTGACTCTGGAGCCATGAGCATGTGGTGGTACATCTGTATGATTCCAGGGGATGTTTTCAAGATGACAAGGTTTATAGTTCACTGTTGGTACATTGAAGTCTCTGAATCTTTATTGAAAGAAAACACTGAGACACACTGAAGACAAAGTAATCCACTTTATTTCCCTATTCAAAGAAAACAATAGCTGAATTTTATCTTTCCGTTCTTGAAATTATTAGCATCTTTATTAGAGGTTTTTGGCATCATGCAATCCAGCCTGAGCAAAAGTGAACCACATATGCCAGCACATCTCCAAAGCTTCATTTATCTTTTGCTTCTTTGAACTTTGACCTGATGTACTTGTAGTTCCAAGCATATAATACAGACATGCTGTGTTAATAACTGTTCCTAAGTACTGCAATATGTCTGTGTGTATGTCATTTCCCTTGGCTGATTTTCTGAAATTTGGTTTGTTGTAAATAAGTCTGCTCATTTATATGGTAACACTTTAGTTTAGGGACCAGTTTACACTATTAATGGTTGCTTATTAGCATGCATATTACTAGCATAATGGCTGTTTAGTAATACTTAAAAAACACATATGTATGTCTTTATCTGTGACCATATTTTCATATCATCACTACCTTACTGACTATTAATAAGCAACAAATTAGGAGTTTATTGAGGCAAATATCATACTTAAAACAAACAAACAAAAACAACAAAAAAATATTTATAAAACTGTGAAACTTTCAGAATAACTACAGTGCACTTATAAATTATGTGTTTATTTGTGATGGAGGCACAGAATAATGAGCTCAGCAGAAATGCAGATATATTCTCCAGACCAGAGAGTAAACATCACATTAAACCACTCTCTCCCTCATACACCCATTTCCAAACCAACACACCAGAATACATCCAGAAAATCAGTTTTTATCGCAGTCTTACATCCAGTCCTGACCAGACGCGATATGATAAGACTCCAGCGATAAGTAATTTGTCCTCGCCAGATGCAACATGACAAAATCAATCACAAATCACAGCCAATGAGCAGAGCAAATTTGCAATGAAATTAATAAGTGCATAATTTAACTCATGAATATTAAACCATTTTAAAAAGATTAAAAATACATACTGAGTGATTGCTGTCAGACTTCTGTCATCACGATCTGCACTTTAGAGTGCTGATACAAAAAATAAGTGTTCCTTTAGAAGGATTTGGTAATACGGTTTGGTTTATTTTGATAGTCCACTTTAGACATTCTACTAAAAGTTTCTTTGTAACTACATGTCAACTACACGTCAACTAATTCTCATTAATTCTCAGCTACGTACTGTACTAACTCTCAGAGTAGACTGTTAGGGTAGGTTTAGAGTTAGTAGAATAAGTTGACATATAGCCTACTTGTACTAATAAGAGCCATACTAATAAGATTACTAATACTCTAATGACTGCTAGTTAACATGTAGTTGTAAAGTTACTTACTGTCATTAGAATATGGACTATTGAAATAAAGTGTTACCAGTAATACTTGAGTCACTACTAGTGGATTACCACAATCATCACTTTAGGATCAATTATGCATTATTCATATTAATTATCAAACTGTATGTAGGATTTTCTTAGTAGAAAAAAAATATAATAGTATTTTTATATTTGGACATTTATATAATATAATAAAAACTAATAGTGAACTAGCGTATTTGGTAAAACATTATTATTTACTAATTTATTAATCAGAGTTCCTTGTTTGTTAATATTAATTACTAGAATGCTAGTATTGTGTTATTTAGGTCTTCCTGTGTAGTTATTTATTAATGACGGTTACATCCGTTATGTGAAATAGGTTGTTCAGGGCATTCATAAATTAAAAACGAAATACAATGTGTATAATGCCTGTTATTTAATCAAAAATATTAGCATTCTCAATATAGTACAATTAAAAATAATAGAAATAACAATTTAATTTGTCAGGGGTACTTGTTTCACAGATTTGCTATTAACTAAGTATACAAAGTTTAATTTCTTTCTCTCAAATTTAAAAGAAAAAAATAATAAATAAATGTTACATAGATGTTGCAATGTGGCCTGTATTTATATCATAAAAATAATTTTTTTAAAAATAATAATTATTTTGGATTCACTCAGCTGTAGACGTCCCAGAAAACAGAAGGCATTAGGTCAATAATAATCAAAAATATATGTTGCAATCAAAACACAACATATGCACTTAAAAAAATTATTTTTA
>JAUMHE010000080.1:884332-894556 GCA_032359235.1 Enteromius mattozi
CAAACGAGCAGAGACATGAGGGAACAGGTAAAACACAAGACACGGAGCACATGGCAAAATAAACAAAAGAACACATGGCTAATATAAAACGTAGAACCTAGGATACAGGACACAGAAGGGAAGAACTAATTAACACCAATACAAGGACTAGAAACAAAGACACTGAACACACCTCTGGCGTAACAATATATATATATATATATAATCAGTCCAGAGTTTTATGATAAGCTTATTTCCTTATATAATTATAATCCTTATAATCTAGTGATCTTTTTAAATAAGTAGTGAAATTAAATTAAAGTGAAAGTAGCTGCTTTAGCTCCCTAATCCTGACAGTCTGACACTCTTGTCAAAGTGATCACTGTATGCTCATAGCACAATTTACTTAAAGATATAAACTACAATACAAGTTAAAACTTAGTAAGAATCTATTTAAAAGTTCAGCTTTCACAGCTAACTAGAAACATCGCTATAGTTATTAAACATATACACTGGTGGCTAATTAGGCTGGCAACATAATGACCAAAAACACCATAAACAACTGTTCGGTCTTACCGGAGAAAGGTAAGATCTGTTTTTATTTATGTGTGACAGGATTACTAGTAAGCTACAGGCAGGTGAGTTAATCAAGGTTGGAGCAAAACTCTGCAGGACAGGGGATTGAAAAGTAATAATTAATAGTTAGGTGCTAAACCTGACCCTACCCCATGTAGTTAGTAGGTATTACCAGAACTTTCCTAGGTAGGTACACTGCAGGTACACTTACTGTAAAATAAAGTGCAACTGAAATATATATTGACTTCAGCCATCTTGCATGATTTTTACGTAAATTGCAAATACCCTGAGTAAAATTATAGACACAAAATCACAGTGCTATGATTTATTTGCATTCAGACCTATCTGCTAATCAAGAGCTCATCCAGACCTTTCTCCTCTTATTATTTCTCACAGACTCGTAGTGTCTGTATAATATCACAAGAATGGCTAAAGCATTTATGTTCCCAGTGGACCAGAGACACTGAGCACTTCTAGCAATAAACACAGAGATGTATTGTCTCTGTTACTGTGCAAGAGGTTTCTTAGTGATTTCAGTGCCACAGACTTGAAGTGAGACACTGCAGAATCATGGGAAATGGCTGGACAGATAGAAAGAGAGAGAGAGAGAAGAATATTTTGGTGCTGTATCTATCAAACAGCCTTCATTCATTCCAACTCCTTTTTTGATCCAAGCATTTTTATAAATTATGATGAAATTTCCTTTTGATGTTGCATTTCAAATAGCTTTGTTTACCAGTGCATTCAACAAATGTCTTTCCAATTCGTTTCTATGCAGAGTGACAGGAGTCTGTTTTGCTGTAACTAATTATAATCTTGAAAGACAGTGCTGAAATTTCAAATCACAATAAATATCAATCAATATCAATTTATTGTCTTTATTTATGCTTGTAACATGCTAGAGAGAAACACTCTATGAATTACACAACAGCACAGCAACACTCAAGATTTTTTTTCAAGTTTTAAATGAGCTTCATACTGAGATGTTTCCAAACAGGTGCTGTGATATGCACTGTATATGATTTAAAGAAATGCTCATGTGAAAGATACATTTTTCATGAATATAATTAAAGTACACATGACCATGGAAGTATAGTATATGTTATATATACAGAGGCTGATCTTTTGATATATGTTTGATAAACAAAATATTTTGTGACAAATGAAGAAAGTCAATATAAGCAGGATATGTGTTTCTGTGTTGAGGTAAGCAAACTCACCCTGTAAGTTCTATGATTAATAAATATTAGGTTTTTTGCTGAGAACAGAGACAGGAGAATGGTTTTGCATCAGTATCACACAGTGTTAGTTCATTTAGGCCAGTGGCCATCCTCAGTGGCCATTCTCTCGAGGCTTTTTTCATCCATATCTGTCACCTGATCATTGTCACTTTCACATTTGCAGCACTGAACTGAATCAACACTGAACTGACTCAAGCTTTGACATCATTGGCAGAGCTGCTTATCGCTAAATCGAACATCTCATAATAATATACACTTTATACACTTAAGGTAGGTTCACACTGCAAGCGATAGTGTTCAATTCTGAGTCATTGCTGAGATCTGATATTTTTGTGTGGCTTTTCACATTTTTACTTCTTAATGCGGTCAATATCAGGTTTCAGTGTGAATTGATCATTGTCCTGAACTGACCTGCATGCACAAAATAATCGAAACAAAACAGCAAGAAGCATTGTAATGCAAAAACAAACACAGAGGCCATTGAAGTAAGCATTTATGCATTCACTTAGAAGCTGTTGTGCTTTGGAAGCCAGTGAATTTGTGAGCAGGTGATAAGGTGATAAAGAGAAAACAAGATTTAAAACATGTATTAATGGTAAAATTGAGCTTGTATAGAGCTGTCACTGTAATAAACAACATATGATGTATGTTGATCTTGAGTGATGCAACAAATACCGATATGTCTGTTCAAACAGTGGTCACACTGCAACACATCAGACCTGAATATGACCACAAACATATCTTATTGAGCTGAACTGAAAACGGAACTGACTAGAGCTGAGTAATGGTTATTATCTAACTATAGTATAATTTGGATTTTTGAAGTTCATTCATTAATGTTCAATATACTCTAGAAATGGCAGCGCATGGGTAAAATACAGACAAACCCATAGATTGGGTTGTTTTCAACCAACAGTTGAGTTAAATGTTTAACCTAACCTTTTGGGCATTAACCCAACTGCTGGGTCAAAACAACCCAACCACTGGGTTTGTTCATATTTTACCCAGCGCTGGGTCATATTTAACAATATCTCTATTGTAAGAAGCATTATATGTAAAAAATAAATATGACTTGACTACTTTCACAGACACGCCAGGCTCTGCACCCCTCCAATCACAATGTTCACTTTCCCCTGAGTATTAATCACACACACCTACGCATCAGCAATCTCATCAAGCACCCCATAAAACCACACACCACACTACAGTTTTCAAACGAAGTGGACTATCTCCTGATTTATACTTACCTTTGCAAAGCTTACCGCTATACTCACCCTGTGATTCTCTCCCTGTGCTCCGTAGGCTCTGTGTCTTCTCCCAGGCTTCCGGATTCCTCCTGTGTCTCTCCTGCATCCTTGGATTAACTGTTATATGTGGTGTGTGGCTATCTCTCCTCCTCTCTTCGTCTCCATCGTCTCCAATGCTCCATCGACCTGCAGTACAGACTCCGTTACTGGACTGAACTATCCTTTTACAAATTATCAGACCCCGTTATACTCACCATTGATCCTGATCACTATTACTGCATCACTCAGCTGTTGTCAATAAACTTTATTTGTTCACTTACCTCTTGTGTCCCATCCGCTTCTTAACAACTACTACCGTTTTGCATGATATCTGGTTTAATTAAGCAAACATAAATGTACTGTAACTTATTTCTAGTTCCTGTGCAGAGAGGACAAATGATGTAACAGCGAGTGCATAAGTGCAGTCAGACTTATTGACCTGCTGTCCAAACCAGACTCCAAATCTCCTCACGGACATGAAGAAGGCACGATTTAATACTTGTGTGTGAATTGCGCATGCTCTTGGAAGACTTTCACACGCTACCCGGCCAAGGCTGGCATAATTGCTCACAGCTTTCCTCATGTTCTGATGCCACTGGAATGCTTTGCTTTGCTTTTGTACCCCTTCTGAAGCTACAACCCAACATCAGAATGCTCTGTCTAATAACATCAGAAAGGTCCGTTTAATAACGTCTGGCATGCTGGCTTGATCCAGCTTAGCTGATGTGCAGTTTTTATGCGTTCCAGACGCTAGTTCGCATGGACTCAGAAGCTTCCCAGATGTGCTGGCTCACAGTGTTGTGGAGCCACAGCTGTACAAGAGAACAGAGTTCACACCGATGAATTGGGTGGGTCTGACATTGAGCACCCAAGGGTCCGTTTAGCATGATGTTTTTAGACAGCGGTCTTCCCAAGAAGGACCTTACAGGTTGAGTTTTGGATTTTACTGAATTTTTGTGTAAATATGAATGATTAGTATGAACAGGCTACTGTTGAAATATTTGTTTACAGTAGCAACATTTTTATTAAGTTTTGTCGAGTTCTATTCAGTGTGCAATATTAAATGCAGAACTTGCTCACAAAAATACATGAAATTATAGGCTATAAAACTATTTATTGAAAGTTTAAACTGTTGCACTGTGAAACAATGGTTTATTTTAAATCACATGACCTGAGCAGATGTTATAATTTTGACTTTTAACTTTCCATTTCTAGTGTGATGGATAGTCTCACCAGAACATTCTCATAGTCAAAGCTGCAATGGAGAATTTATTGTACATCTCTGAAGAGTGAATACTTTCAGTGGAAATTGCCTCAATTTTCCATCTGTTAGTTCAATGACACAAGCAGCTTCTCACTTTCCAAAGTATTCCTGACTGTCATCATTAAACAGAGATAAACAAACTGCAAAACAGAACGAGGAGACCCATTGAAGCCAATTTTCAAGTCACATCATTTTATTATGTAACTACTTTACACAATTATGTAACTGAATTGGGACTTTATTAACATCTTAGAGTCAAAATATACTTTGCTTTGTTCGCTACAGATTAATAATAATATAATATATACATGTATGTGTATATATATATATATATATATATATATATATATATATATTGTACTATACACACACACTCACAATGAAGTTTTAAATTTACAGAAACTGTTCCTTATGCCTCATACTTCTAAACTGCAAAAACATCTTTTCTCCAGAATATTTCCCATCTTATGCTTGACATATTTGTTTAGATTCAAAAGAGAAGAAAAAACAATCACTTCAGGGTTCTTATAAGATCAACAGCCCAGCTTTGATGGAACATGGACAAAAGGAAAGAACTCAGAGGTTGTCCAGCGTTCATTTTTTTCCTTCTTTTTTTGTACCAGAAAAACAGTGTTCCTCAGTTATTATGGAAGAGCAAGACTGACAGTGTTCATTAGGGTGAAAGGACTGTCTGTTTGCAGTGGGGTTAATGGTTTTAAGTTGTTCTCCAGGTTTACTCTTGTAACAGAGTTTACCTTTTTTCATCGGTTCATGCAGGTGTTTGAAATCGCCTGACCTGATGTTGGCAACAACAGAATACAAAATCTCTAGCAGCTTGCTGCAAATTTGACTGCTTGAGAAAGTTGAGTTTATTCTGATTATTCTGTTCAAACATTCCAATTTTAAATTCAATTTAAATTCATTTACAAAGTTATTTTTTTCACAATCAAATCTGTAAAGTAAATGTTTGTGTACTTAAGTTAGATGTAAAACTTGAGAGGAACCACATACAGTTCTTATAACCATATTCAACCTCTTACATTTTTTTAAATATTTTGTTTGTTTTACAGCACTGATACTGTAACCATGCCAGCGGGATGTGCCATCGGGCTCCGCCAGAGGGCACTCCAGCCCGGACTACGTGTACTGTGTCTGCCTTTCTGTGCTCCGTTATGGACTTTTATTATGAATTCGTTGTCTCCACCCACCTTGTTCGTTGTCATGACTGCCCATTGTTACTCCGCCCCTTTGTCTTGTATTTAAGCACCTGTCTTCCGTTGGGAATTCGCTCATCATTGTTGGGTGTATCCTGTGTCTTTCCCTTTGCCAAGCCCTCCATGTTTCCCTGTGTTCTTCCTGTGTTTCCCTGTTTCCCGATCTCGACCTAAGCCTGCCCCCGGACTCTCGCTCTAGCCTCGCCCCCTGGACTCTGTTCGCTTCATCGCCTGACTTACGCTATGGACTGTGGATTATTCTCTTGTCTCTGCCTTAGATGTCCCTGTCTGCCGTTGACTACTCTGCCTGTTGTGACTCTGTGTGTTCAATAAAGCCTGCATATGGATCCACACGTTTCCTCGCGTCTCACTCGTTACAGATACAATGATGATTTAATAGCATTTTTGATCCTGATCTACAGAAAAATGTTTTCATGTGGGAGTAAAAAAACGTTAAAAAGGTATAATTGAATAATAGTAATTTGCACAATTCACACATTTAATAAATGCACTCTAGCAGCAGCAGCAGCCTTGTATGTCTGTGGAAAAATCTCTGTATCTGGCACCTCAATTTCCACCATTTTTCTTTGCAGATTTGGACATTAACATGTTGTTTTTAAGCCATTTGCTATATAGCACTGACTTAAGTCATTTAGGATAATTTGCGTACTTGAGAACAGATCAGCAGGTTTTCTTCTAGTATTTCCTTGTTACATTCATTCAGCCCACACTCACCATCAAGGCATCAAAAACTAACTTTATGCGAGATACTGACTTATAATTACTGGGGCAGTCGTGGCCTAATGGATAGGGAGTTGGACTTATAACCCAAAGGTTGTGGGTTCGAGTCCTAAGTCTGGCAGGGATTGTGGGTGGTGGGAGTGAATAACCAGCACTCTCTCCACCTTCAATACCATGACTGAGGTGAGACCCTTGAGCAAGGCACCGTTCCCCCAGCTGCTCCCTGGGCGCCACAGCAATGGCTGCCCACTGCTCCGGGTGTGTGCGTGGATGTTCACTTGGATGGGTTAAATGCAGAGCACAAATTCCTTTCCTTTCCTGATTGAGTTTTCAATTGAGTTTGGTCCAATATTAGTAATTTTACTTTTTTTTACTAATGCTGTCTTTTCTGAGAAATATTGATCTGTGTATAAAAACATATAAAGCTAACAACATGTTTCCTAATAATATCACCAAATGGCAGCATGTACAAGGAGAACATCAAAGGACCTGAGACTGAGCCTTGTGGAACACCATATTTTACAGCTATACTGAACAGTGACTATACTCTACTATTTCATGGTCTCTCCCTGAGGTTTAGGGTCGGGGTTAGGTTTAGGTCATGCGTACAAATTCATACGAATTGGCAACTCGTAAAACACGTACGATTTAGAAGAAATCATATGAATTCGTACGAATTTGTATGAATTAGCCACCTCGTAAAGTATGTACGAATTGCCGTAAGATCAGGTTGGACTGGCTCATGGTTACATTCCCAACATCCACATGATGATTACTCAATACTTTAAGCTTGATTGAAAGGCATGCCTCATAAGCACACAATAATTCACATGAGCTTTAAACTGTAAGTCAGATTTAATTGGAATGTTTCAATAATCTGTAACATAGCTAATATTTGGCAAGAAAAACTGAATGTAATAAAGTACAAATACAAAAATTCCAGGGGTCTGTGGTGTTTAACTCTGAAAGGGACTTTGAAATGTCTCTTTGTACTTTGCAAAGATTCCAGCATTCAGCCAATCAAATGGATTAGAGGGGCTCTGAAAGCCTTCCAATTTAAAAACAACCATCCATGCAAAATAAACAGCCTTCTACCATCTAGTGTTGTGTGTGTGTGATTGGTGAGTGGACTCATACTGAAAAACTGAGGTTTTTCCAGATTAAAGTCCCTCGCATCTGAGTTATAAATTTACTTATAGTTAGTAGAATGTCTAAAGTGGACTATCAAAATAAGTGTAACCAAAAATTTACGTTTGTATGAAAATATGCAGTGCTTATAATGTATTATAATTTTCTCTACATAAATACACATACATAATATACACTAATTTCAATAATAAGCACGTAATAGTGAGCTTTTCCCAACAAAATACCCTATTGCAGTGATAACATCAGTCAGCCTTCCTGAAGTGATGGAGAACAAATCTGTCCCAGCAAGATCAGGCGCTATCTTTACTGATGCAGGAGTGAAGGGGGACTTTCTTTGGTGTGCCTGGAAAAGTAGTTATTGTGTAACAGAGCTCTTAACAGTTTCTTTAACAAAAGGATCTTTCCATACCAACTGTCTAGAATTCCTTTTCCTGACTGTTAAAGGGTCAGAGTGTCTACTGTATCTTTGTTTCTCATTCCTGCAGTCTTTTCAGATCAAACACACATAATAAGTCATTCACAGCGTGAGTGTTTTTAAACATATTTGTCATATTTGTAATGGGGACAGTCTCAGTTGCTGGTATTGTTTAAAAACAGCTTTTCACACTGTTTATAGTACATAAGTGTGCAAATGGCTTAGTATGTGCTGAGCAGAGTATGTTATGACAATGTCCTGGACAGACATGTGATATGGTCCAGATATGATCACCTCACTGGGCTATCACTCGCAGACAGGCTCAACAGTTCAACAAAAACCATAGTCATGGGGTGTTTATGTTCATCCAGTGGTGTCAGACTTTGCTTCAGGGACCACATTCACTCCCCGATTTCTGTGGTCAGTGGCAGCCGTTCACAGCAGTGCCTCCCAGGAGATCCCACCACACCATCAGTAATGACAGCAATGACAGCAAATTCAAAACAGTCATCTAATGTTAAATCTGCTCACTGTTCAAAGGTTCAAAAAGCTGTCACTGTGGGGGTATCTTTTTTTCAAAGGTGCACATTTGGTACACTGAAGATACATATTTGTACCTAAAGTGCAGATATTAATACCTAAAGGTACAAAAGTGTACCCTTTAAAAAGGGATCACCACAGTGACAGATACTTTTTTTGAGAGAGCATGTCCTTAAGGTCTGGTAAAGGTCTGGTAAAATTTCATTAAAATTGTTGGTAAAACAGTTGCCACGTTTACATAGAACATTTTGTTTCAATCAGAATGAACATAGTGTTCAAGAATGCTAAATACAGTGTGTGTTTATATGTCACAATCAGCTTCAAATCATGAGTTTCCCACTATTTTTGCATACCATGTTTTTGTAACGAGGACGCTGACACAGAATGTGAATCCATTTGCAGAAGTTTATTAAAAGCAAAAGGCAGAGACAGGTTAATCAGTTCAGGCAGTGGGTCAGTATCAAGAGGGCAATCCGATCTGGCGTCATACAAAAGGGCAATCCAAGAGGCATAAACGATAAGGCAGGCAGAAGGTCTAAACAGAGACATAAACATCAGTCCGATCAACATACCAGGTTAGAAGGGAAATCCGTGGAATTGTAGTCAGTGGCAAGCAGAATCGTAACAAGGTCAGGCAGAATAACAATGAGAGAAACGCTTGGTAAGGCAGTGAGACTAGCAATACTTCGCGAAGTACTGGAGTTTGGTTACAGGCTTTATACAGGCCTGACAGGAAGTGAATGCAGAGGGAGCGGAGTCCAGCTAGTACTCGGGCGAGGGCTCCCTCTGCTGGCTTGGCATTACAGTTTTAAAAAGCCGACTTAATATTTAATGATATTTAATAATCTATTGGGGGTCCTAATTAGGAGACAACAAGCACACAATGCGTTGTGCAATGATTTTCTATTAATCAAGCAGTAAAAATAGCCATTTCCACACCCAATACATCTGCAGATTAGAGTTTAAAGCAAGCACTTGTGACACGATGTTAACTAGCAGCACTTCTCAGATGATAAGTGGAAGATTGACATGACTAACATTTATTAAATTCAACAACAACAACATAAACTTGTCACATGTGTCATGCATTATTATATGCCATTTCTACTTCATTGGTTTTCAATCCAATTAAAAGTCCTATTTATGTCCCATCAAACAAATTATCCCACGCCTCTCAACCAGATTGAAATGTAAATGCTCCCTGTAAATGCACCTACTGATAATGCAATCAAAAGTCCACATAGTGTTTCTGGACATGAAGAAGGCCCTGAGGCCTATGTCTGATGAACCCAGCATCTCTGCCAGGATGCTTCCAGAGTAGTCCAATAGGAATCTGGTCAGCTTCAGCATTAGTGTTGGAGTTCACCAAGGATTGGTACTCTCACCTTTTCTATTCATCCTGTGCATGGACATGGTAATGGCAGACATCCTGTCGCCACAGCCGTGCATGGAAAATCCTATTCGCTGACAACAAAGCACGCCAGATCCTCAATGACCAAGTGCAGCAGTGGAAAGACGGGCTGAATGAGACTGGTCTGGGGCTCAACCTCATGAAGACTGAGTATGTGGAATGTGGCCAACCAACCATATTATCATCATAGATGGTCAATACCTGAAGAAAGTGGACTGCTTCAAATACCACTGCAGGCAGTGACAGCCTCATATGAAGTCAACGCTGCCTGGTCAAAACGCCACCAAGTCAAAATGCCGCCAAGTCACCACAGCCCTATGCAATTGATGAGGCCAGTGTTGCCAGATTGGGCGGTTTTCAATTTGTTTGTGCGGGTAAATATTGGCTTTGGCGGGTGGACAAAATTTG
>JAUMHE010000080.1:927695-956027 GCA_032359235.1 Enteromius mattozi
CGGGTGGGAACTAGAACTCCGGGGAAGGTTCCCGCTGATGACGGTCAGACAGCGCCACAGAGGATCGCCCTATGACAAGGATGAAGATGTGTACATTTTTCTCATTTTGCCTTAATATCATATTTCATTTATTTAGTAATGCCCTTTGAAAGCTACAGAATATACATATATGTTTCCCAGAAGACAAAATAAGTTAAGTTTACCCTGTTCTTCATATTCAGAAAGTTTTCACCCCCGGCTCTTAATGCGTTTATTTTTTCTTCTGAAGCATCAGTTAGGATTTGTACCTTCTGTAATAGCTGCATATGAGTCCCTCAGTTGTCCTCAGTGTAAAAAGATGGATCTCAAAATCGAGGTGATGTAAGAACAAGAATCAAGGGGATGTAAACTTTTGAACCGGGCCATTTTTATGAATTCAACTATTACTTTCTCTTGTGGACTATATGTAAACATCTTTTGTGAAATATCTTATTCAGGTCAGTACTAAAAAAACAGCCAATGAGCTCACAGCTCAACATTCAAATATATGATTAGTGCTTGTAGTACCAGTTGCAGTGCACTTGAGAAACTGCTGAAATCAACATCTAAGATTATGCTCTAGTAATGCTCTTCTAATCTATATCACTGTGTATTGCGTGGTCTGCATAACTGAATTCAAAATCGAGTGACCACAAACAAGTTTAAACTAAATGTCATGTTAGCAGTTTGCATTGTATGCAGGAGCGAATATTAAGCATATTAGCAGCAGCATTAAGCACCTGTGTGTATACAGCTGGAGCTAAATGCAGTTAAGCATGTAATTACTTAATAATTAATTAATTGTGATTACTCTGAGGACACGCTGATAGTAACAGACATGAAACATTCTTGTGTATGCATTTCTTCTGGGGTTTGTTATATTCAGTGGTGTAATCTTAATGTCACATTAGTTTAAATCTCACGGAAAAGATTACAATGTAAGTCAGTGACAGGCAACAGCCGTGATCCACACACGGATATCTGGATTCAAATATTGGGTAATGATATTGCCATTATTGCATATGTAATGGGGTGTGATTTTTCACTGTAAACGGTCACAACAGTTTTATTTAGGTTACTTATTTTTTTATATTACGTATTTTACTCTCTTCGTTTGGCTTCAGAAGGACTTGAAATGCAACACAACTTGTTTGTAATGCTTTATTTTACTGCTTATGGCCAGTTTTTGCAATAAATGTGACTGCACTTATATTGTCTGTGTGTTTTATATTGTTCAGAAGTGGGTAGGTTTAGGGTAAAGGTAGGGTTAGGTGCTACAATGAAAGTATAAATTTATCTAAAATATAAATATAAAATTATATAAAACAAATGACACCTTATTGTAAAGTGTTACCGGTATTTTTTTACTTACAGGTGTGACAGCGTGTATATTTGGCTGAGCAAGCACTGCTTCACCTTCATTTTTCATAAATGCTGTACAAGTTGTAGTTCCAAGATTTCAATTTATACAAGCTATAGTTTCAATTTAGCATTATTTTTTTGTATGGTTACAGTGTTTAATAGTTTTAATTAACTTTATATTTTGTTATTTTCCAGTAATGTTTGTAAGTTTAATTTTATCATGTCTATTTATCATTTTTATTCGTTTTTGAATTAACTACGACTTTTCCCTCAATAAATTCCTAGTTTGCTGCTTATTAATAGTTAGTAAGGTAGTTTAGGCATTGGGTAGGATTAGGGATAAAGAATGAGGTAATGTAGAATAAGGCATTAATATGTGCTTAATTACTACTAATAAATGGCTAATATAACATTAATATGCATGCTACTAGTTGCAACTAGTTAAGAAAGTGTTACCAAATAAACTGTTCTGGCAACTGACTAATGTTTGGGTTTTTCATCTATTTATATTTTATTTTATATCAAATTTATTTCAATTACTGAAAACAATTTTTATAACTTAAAATAAACAATGTTAGTTAATGCTAGTTAACAAAAAAACACCACTGTTCATTGTAAGTTCACGTTTGTTCAGGGCTGAATAAATCATATTAACAGAAACAAGTACAAATTTAATAGTGCAGTAGTAAATGCTAAAATTAATTACACCTATAAATGCTTTAGAAGTGTTTTTAGTAATTTTTATTTTATTATTATTTTTTTTTTTCTCGCTAATATTAACAAATGTAGGTAGACTACTTTTCCCAAATTGAGCCTTAGTAGAGTGTTACCCAATTTTAAAAAAAATAATTTTACTTTTAAATAGGAATATCAGCACTGGTTAGGTCATGTATTGTTAAGAGCTATTGAGTTTTTTTTTCTTTTTCCTTTAAAGAAATGCACCAGAAAGCAGAGGAGTGTACTGTTGGAGCAGTGTCCTGTAGAAACTCCAGCACAGCAGCACCTCACACTGGGGACCAGCATCCAAAACACAACACACAAATCTCTCTCTCTCTCTCTCTCTCTCTCTCTCTCTGCTTCTTTTGCTGCTGTGTCTTTAAAGCAGTACTTAGCCATAGACTCACAAGCCAAGTCACTGAACACTGAATAGGTGCTGTTGATGTGCAAATCCTAGGATTTCAGTGGAGTGCATTTTGCAGCTTAGCTTCAAAAATGCTGTTTTTGGACTGGGGAGGAAGTTTTGACATCATGCAGTTACAGTATATTTTTGTATAAAATATATACAGAACCCTTTATGTCAGAATATCAAGTAAGATTCTGATTTATCTTCATATGACATCTCTAACCCTCTGGGGTCTGAGAGTATTTTGGAGGACTGGAAAAATACCCTGACATTTGTGTTTTTTTCAGTTGCTTATAAACATATAAATGGCTAAAGTCTGTAAACTTGGGCTACAATAATATATTATCAGCATTTATGTATGATTATGTTTTTTATAAAAGCAACATTTTTGCATGTATAGTGAAAAACTTAAATTTTCAAGGCCACAGGTGAGGCCATGAAACACATACAGAACATAAGACTTTTTTGAGAACTTTAGTTTTTGCTTCAAAATGATGTGAAAATTATCTAACATGTTTTTTGAGCTGGTTCTTGAATCGTTTGGTTTTATCACAAGCTCTTGCGATGGAAAAGAGAAGTGTGAACATTCTGCTAAACATCTTACCGCAGTTTGTGTTCCACAGAAAAAGGAAAAACATTCAGGTTTGGCACAACACCAGGATGCGTAAACGATGACAGGATTTTGGTTAGAAGCATATTTCCTGTGGTGGTCTATAATTGTGTTTTAGTAGATTTGATTGCCAGCCCATATTAGTGGAGCTCAGGCTTATTTCTGCCAACCACAGCTGCTGCTTTATGCATTGACCATTTTTATCCATTCAGAATCTTTACTCTGACTTCCTGTCTGTGCTGCCTGGCATTCCAGGAAGAGCTCATGCCTGTATGTGAGCCATATGAGCTCTCTCTGAAACCTTCCACGGAGAGGAAATTGAGGCAAACCCAGCTCTGACCCGATTGTTTTTATAAATTTCATGAGGCTCTTCATTCCTCTGCATGAAATTCTCATCCAGTCTTCTCTCTTCTTTTTCACACCAATACAGACACTACGAGCTGCCTGCTAAACTCCACCATCAACACTGACCTCCACCCTCAAAGCTGTGCTTCAACCCTGAGACTCATCCCATTAACACAACAAAACAAGCAAGCATTTATGTCAACCAGAGCATCTTTACTGTCTATAAAAAGGTAGTTCAGTAAAATGTCTGTCATTATTTACTTACACTAAACTCTTTGCAAACACTTGTGTAACCCTGGAGCACAAAAGCGTAGCTCATAAGTAGTAGCACTGCATATTATATTAGCAATAACCAACAATACATTGCATGGGTCAAAATGATCACATTTTATTTTGTGCCAAAAATCATTAAGATGTTAAAGGAATAGTTCACCCAAAAATGAAAATTCTGTCATCCTTTACTCACCCTCAAGTAGCTCCAAACCTGAAGATATTTTAAAAAAGGAAGATATTTTGAAAAAAGTTTGTGACCAGGTTTCGGTCACCATTGACTTCTATAGTAGGTAAAAAAAGGAGCTGGCACTAATTGGCCTCCATATGGTTCAGGTTTGTAACGAGTTAGCACAAATTGGTCTCCATATGATTCAGGTTTGTAACGAGCTGGCACAAATTGGTCTCCGTATGATGCCGGCTTCGGCAACGGAGTTCACCCAATCGCAAGGCGAGAGCCCGGCATCAAAGGGTATCCACATGATCGATGACGCAGGGATAAGTCGTTGGATCCTGAGAGGCTCGTCAATCTGTCACGACAAAGACGGGAGGAGTATACATGTGCAGACAAAAACAGAGTCAATACAGGCAGGGTCGGGGCATCAGTGAACATGAACATCATAGGCAGAGACAAAGAACAAACCAGAGCGTAGCATGGGTCAAACGATCGGTGTACATAATCCTAGAGGGCAGAGAAGAGGGAAAATCCAAGGCAGAGTTCAAGAACGGGTAAATCCAGACACTGAGAAACACAGGGAAACAAGGAACACGGGTGGCTACACAAAGGTAGTAACAGGACACATCCAACATTGACGAGCGTCTAAACAGGAAACAAACGGGACTTTTATACACATGGTAATAGGCTACGGGGTGGCAGACCAGTCGCACGTTTTTTTTTCGTGGTACTGACACGATTCTTACTCGACTTTCGTGAATCCAGCACGAATTAATGCATCCAATGGAATCGTAGTTTTAGTTTCGTGATGGAGCTACGAAAATAATGAAATATTCGTGTCCCTGGAGACATGAATGAACAACCATGACAACCGACAAGGTGGGTGGAGACACGAGTTAATGATCAGAGTCCAGGGAGAGCAACTGAGGCAAACACATAGAAGAAGACACACCTCGCTGAAGTGCCATCCAGAGGACATGTGCTGGCACTACCAGCTGACCTGTTACAAATATGTTAGCAGGCATACTAATAAGCAACTAGTTAATAGTCAGAATTGGTCCCCAAACCAATGTGTTACTGACTGATCTTTTGTGGTCCTTCAGCTTCATAAAGAAGCAAAAGCATGTGACTTATGCACTGTACTCTTCTGTCTTCTGAAGCCACACATATTGTAGCTTTGTAAGATCTCTTTGTGCACTGCTTGTAGAGTCTAATATAATAATATACTGTATAGTCTGATGTTCTCAATGAATTGGTTGATCGAATAAAACTGTTATCGTATCAGGCTGAACTGAGTTCAACTCACTGATCTATTGATCCTGCTGCAGATCCCTGAGAGGAAAGATTTTTAGTCAATAATTTACATATATTCACTATATTGTTTAGAGATTGGGATATTAGGGATAGTGTTTGAGGTTGGGCTTAGGTTTACTTGCATGTAATTATGCATATTTATTGCTATTATGATAGTACAAGTACATGAAACATGTAACAAGGACACCTTAAAATATAGTGTTACCTACATTTACTGTTTAATGATTTTACATTCAGTTTGTTGAAAGCCATTTATTGTAACCAGTACAGAATGACCAGCACAACTCCTCAAACATTCATGGGTTTGGAACGAGACGAGGACGAGTAAACTATGAGAGAGATTTTGGGTGGAATCTTCTCTTAAATTCACATAAATATTTCTGGAACTGTTTACAGTATCCCTTGCTGCCAAACCAACTCTTCTCTAACCACTGCTATGCAGATGATATTTAACTGTACAACAGGCTTTTGTAAGGATCTTTTCAAACAGTCTAAACTCGATACCTTTCATCTCACTGACAGGCTCCAGCATATTGTTTTGGTGTTGATTATACAGTAGCTTGGTTATACATTATTGTAAGCTTAATGTAAGTACAGCTGCGTAGCTAAGCACTCTGTTTTCACTGTAATAATGAATGTGATTTAATCAAGTGTTGTAACAGCTAAAGCTCGGGACTTGTAACCAGTAACTTGTAACTCTTTAGGAGGTTTTCGCTGCATTAGCACACAACATTTTTTTTTTTTTTTGTCTAATCTTATATTTTTTTGCTTCAAATCAAAGTTTGTAATGTTGTGATTCAGCTTTTAGCTGGTTGGTTTGGTTCATGTATTATAATGCTTCAATAAAGACTTTAGTGTTGAAGTGTACATGTAAATGCAGTTGTAATTTAATGTGAATACTGCGTAGATTATCCTCTCCTAGTTTAATGTCTGATCAAACATCATGTATTAAAACAGAAGTAACTGCCTTTGGGGAAATGTTGAAAGCCCAGTTCTCTTTTCTTGACGGCTCTGTTTTTCCAATCTGCCCTCATAAATTTCCCTGATGTTTATCTGAGCAGCTTATGGCTTTTCAAGTGGACAGAAAGAAGACAAAATTTTTCTTTTCTTTTTTAAAGATGACAAGGTGTTGACAGATGTATTTGTCATTCCCAGAACACTGAGACAATGTGCTATTCATAAAGACCAGATAAGAAAGGAAATCAAAGGAAGAGCTTAATTTGGATCAGTATCAGAGTTCACTGTCAATATCAATGTGATTTATAAAATCATACATTGGAATGCACATTTTTCTAAAATGGATCTACTGTACATGTATGTGTGCTTTTCTGGAAAAGGAGAATGACGCCTTTTACAAGAAATTGATTTCAGATACAAAAGTACACTGTTTAAAACTGCAGTCCATAACTTTTGTCTCTTTGTCGCCATCTATGTTTGAAAACCTAGTATTGCAGTTACTTGCGGAGTTATATTCCATGCGTGGGTTGTGCTCCGGGCCAGCGCGGTTGAGTATAATGTTTTAAGATGAATGTGTGGCTGTCAGTCAATCCTGTACTTAGTAATCGCAGTTTCTAGCCTTTGTATTGGAATATATAACCCCAAATAAGACTTTTCACCGTACATTGTCATCTGAACAAGTAAGTAACAAGTCTGCCATGCAGGCCTGGCTCCACGGGGGGGGTAGTCCATTGTTTAAAACTATTTTAAATATTTATTTTATTTGTGTACAGTCACAATAAAAACAGTTGTGCTTTTGTAAATAAAGGAAACAAATTGGATGCAGCTTTTCTTCTTTCGTTTTGTTAATTTATTATTTATTTAGAAAAAAATATTTATTTCTTTAATAGCTTTATTAAGTTTTTCTCTGTTCGCAGAAGCTCTGCGCGTGATGTGAACATGTGAATCGCGTTCTGTTTATGCTGCTTTAATAATCCAAGGCAAGGTCGATACACAAACGATCAGGCAAACAATGAACACACAGCCTCAAATGCCCTTGGAACGCCCTGGTGTCTTCAAATGCAACATGCACAATGCTTGGGAACACTGGAGTGGCAACTGTGATGGCTGAAGACTGTGGCTTTATATTCGTGGTGGCTGAAGGCTCTGGTGTGGCAGCCATCTTGTGTAGTGGCTCCGGGTTGGCGGTCATCTTGTGCAGTGGCTCTGGGTTGGTGGCCATCTTGTGCAGAGGCGCTGGTGTGACAGCCATCTTGTGCAGCGGCGTTGGGTTGGCAGCCATCTTGTGCAGCGGCTGCAGCGTTGGAGTGGTGGCCATCTTGGGCTGTGGCTCTGGAGTGGCGGCCATCTTGTGCATTGGCTTTGGTGTTGCGGCCACCTTGTGCAGCAGCGCTGGGTTGGCAGCCATCTTGTGCTGTGGCTGTGGCTCTGGAGTGGCGGCCATCTTGTGATCGCGCTCCGCATTTTGGACGCCAACGCGATGCCAGAATCACGTTCCCCTTCAGCAATCCCCACCGTAAATGGAGAGCCCACGCACAACAGGGAAAATTCCATAAACTCCGCGAGCGATGACCAGGATCCCTCACAGATCAGCTGGCTGACTCAAGCCCTTGCAGAAAAAGGCAATCAATACACAGTCCAGTAGATTAGAGTGGACAACGAGCTTTAGGTATTCCCGTACATAGTCCTCGAGCGATTGAGAGCCCTGCTTGAGGACTAACAACATTCTTGCAATGTCCATACCTGGCCAATGTCCAGAAGGAAACCTGCTGAATCCTGAAGTGGCTGCGTATTCTGTTGCGAACGGGACTGAGATGTGCGGATCCATTTGCAGGGCTTTATTTAAAGACATGGTCAAACAGTCAGGATCGAGACAATAGCAAACAGGAATTGTAGAGGCAAAACACAAGAATAGTCCAGAGCAGTAGCAAAGGTCGGTTGATCAGCGAACAAAGTCCAAATGGGGCAAAACCAGAACAATAATCCAAGGCAAGGCGGAAGTCGGTACACAAACGATCAGGCAAACAATGAACACACAGGGAAAATGCTTTGTATGAGGAAAGACACTTAATACGCAGCGAGTAAACTGACAAACATGAACACTTTTTAAAGGCGAGACAAGAGGGTTAACGAGGGGGTGGAGATGATTAATTGCTATGGGAACTAACAAGGGGGCAGAGACTGAACAGGGGAAACACTGAAACAGTGGGGAACACACTTCGTGATAAGAGTACAATGCAGAAACATAGACAGGGGTAACACACATAACTGTCCGGGGTGGAGTGCCCTCTGGTGGAGCTCGAAATGACCACATTCTGACAGTTAAATCCAGTCTTTTTCTTAACAGTAAAATTCTGCAAAAAAAACCTCAATGCATTCTGGATAATATTTGTTGTTTTCAAGAAAGTATCTGTCACGCTGGGTGTTAGTGGTGGATAGAAGGAGATCACCGGAGACGAGAGCTCAATGCAACTCAAAGTCTTTTTAATAAAGATAAGCAAGGCAAAGCTTTCAGTATCCAAATGATGACACAAATAATCCAATATGGGTGCAAACACGCAGGTAACATATACATTGACTGACAATCTACGAACTGAAAGGACAGGGGATTTATACACAATTACAAATGACATAAGTGAGGGCAGCTGGGGAGACACAGGTGGAGACGAATCAACTCATAATGACATAACTACACAGGAAAGACCATATAAGGGTGAACAGGAACTGAGACGGGGAAGACTTGAAAACGAACGCAAAACTGAATACAAAAACATAGACAATAAACAGAACCAAACAGACACAGAATGTGACAGTATCCTTCTGCAGTCCTGTGAATTAACACTGTTCAGAGTCGACACTGTTTCAAATCACACCTCACACTGTGATTTTGTGTGTATTTTGGTTGATTGTCACTGTTGTTGAGATTCATACGCTGATTCTTGAGGTGTGTGTTAACTGTCAGTAATGTTTTTAACAGTCTGCTCATTATTTTGCTAAAGTGTGTTACAACATCACTTTAGTAACAGAAAAGACTGCAAGGAAAACAAATCAGTAAATCTTGTGAATCTGTTAATTCTCAATAAGCACTTCTGTAGACGTCTGACAGAAATAACATCAGTATAGTTAGTAATGTGTGAAGCTGGTAATGCTGATTTGGGAGTTGTTTAATCAGATTTAATGTTCTTTATTTCAGATGATTTTATCTGTGGCTGAAGTCAGTTATAGTTTCTCTTTAATTCAGTGATACTGTTTGTCAACAGCAGCTGTTCATCACTATTGCTCAATCAGCCCTCTTTTCTAAAGTCTCAGGGTCTCATGTACTCTAGTAGGGCTACATTGATTGAACATTTAACACTATAGGAGAATCACAGGGATTGAATGTGTCTCAAATACATTTTTACTATCTGTAACGGTTTTGAGGGTGTCTTCGTGGTCACTGAAGTCAGGTTGAGGGGCCTGTGGTTGTTTGAGGTCATTATCATGGGCAGGAACAATGAATGAGCTTTTAAAGCTCTCTAAAACTCCAGAGACCGGCTGAAAATGTCTGTGATCGCGGTGCTTGAGGGAGTATGGGATTTCACAGGCTGAGCCGGGCGCTTTGCTCTTATAGTTCTGCTCTGGGTAGGCTTAAGGACTGTTATCCTAAAAAGGGGGTGAACGGGGCTGGTTGATGGAGGTGGTATGAGGTTTGGGTGATAGGTCGGTCCACTGACTATAACATTTATAGACATTTGAAATTGTTAGTGAGTTGGCCATATAAGGTTTTCGATGTTGTTGTTTTTCTTTTGTAGTTATGCAGTACTTTTTATACCAGTGTGCAGACAGAAAACTGAGTTGTGCTTGGCAGTTCAGATACCCTCAGATAACTGGACTTTTACCATTTAGGTTGCAATAAAAATTAAGACTGACTCTCAGTGGTGAAGAGTTTAGTTTTTTTAGGTTTAGTTTAGGCTCTAAGATCAGTTTAAATTGAGGCTGCAGTACTAAACCACAAAATAAATTAAACCTTAAAGAACGGCACTGCTTTTTGTGTGAATGACTGCAAGAGATAGCTCATCTGTCAACAATTACATTTGTAAATTTGTAAAATGTCTAGAATTTGACATTTTTAAAAAAGAAAATGAACATAAAAACATTGTATAACTTTTACCTTGGTGAAACTGGACAGTCAAATCATTGCAATTTCAATTGGAATTTGATGTCAGGTTTAAGTTTGCAAACCTTGACATACTACATAGACATCGCTTCATTTGGCAGTGAACTCACTGAGATTTCTCAAAGCTACTCTAAACATCCGAGGCAGTGTCTACTCAGCCACTTCTTTGTAAGAAGAACACTCAAGAACATAAAGTACTGCATAAAAAATTAAATAAATAAATAAAAACTTTGGCCAAACTTTATTTTATTCTTGCTATTAACAAACCATTAACTACAAGTTTTGCCTCAATAGACTCCTAATTTGCCTGTAGCTTATTAATACAGTAGTTAGTAAGGGCGTTGGTTAATTTGAGTAGGATTAGAGTTGTAGAATATGATCATATACTTTATAAGTACTATACAGCAACATATGATATTAATAGGCATGCTAACTAGTTAATAATAAAGTTATCAAAGTTTAACATCTGCTCCTGTGTTTTTGACCTGTGGATTTTGTTGTACAAAAATAAACATGCTTTATTTTTGCCTGTGCAAAAGTCATGCCATGATGTTCAGACTCTAATCAAAACACTGTAGCATCAATCTTTGCTTTTTACTTTAACAATTATCTAAATCCATGTATATGCTCTTCTGTTTGAGCTATGGGATGTCGACTGAATAGTTTTAACAATCAAAACAGATTTAAGACTGGCCAAAAGCATAATTAAATGCCTTTTTCTAGACAGCGGATGTAGCTTTTATCATATGACTTCCAGTGGCAGAGCTCAGGGCCTCAGCTGTGCATGGGTCTGCACAAACAATAGTGTTGACCGCCACGTTTGTGTTGGTACACATGCTGATGGATAGATGGATGGATGCACACACACAGCTGCTCTATTACTAGGAGACATAATAGCTGGATGGGTTCTGGAGTGAGTTTGAACAGTGAGAAAGGCTTGTGCGTTAAATAAAGAGCGACATTGTGTTGAGTTAGCATGCACATCACCGCTGAAGTTTCAGTAGCTGTAGAGATGTGTGTGTGTGTGTCTGTTAGGAAGGTAATCAAGTCCAGATGCTTAGTTTATACAGGGTACTTTACCCATGAGTGTTTGTGTGTGTGTGTGTGTGAAACAGAGGACAGACAACTGATGAACAATTCAATACAAGTTCATCCAGCATAAACCATAGTGGCTGAACCAAGAAATTACATTGAAAGCATAATCTCAGCCTATAGATCTCACCGAATGGTTTCTGACAACACGCTCTGACAGAGAAACATCATACATGCAAGCTGAACAGTCTGATTACAGGGAGGGTATTCACATTTAATTTGCTCTTCTGAGGTTTAGGCTCTGCATTACAGTCACATGAGATCTCCTCAAATGCTAAATCCTTCCTGACTGTGTGATTTTGGCTCAGAGTCTCTTATTGCCTCTCTTGTTTAGTTTGTCTGGCTGTTCTACAACATCCTCTACTCTATAAAGACACACTATTCTAAAAGAACAGCGTAAAACACTAAATCCTTTAGTCTCTTCTAGCTGATAAGAAAACAGCTCAGATCAGTGGGAGAAATTTGAGACGAGTTCCTATTGAGATCTCTAACTTTTAGCTGCAGACTTGGCGTTTTGGCAAATGTGAGCACAGTTTGAGACATTGTTGATATTCTGTGCTCTTTGGGTGACAACATGTCCTGGTTTACCCGGGAAAGTCCAGGTGTGGCCAGGTGTACTGTCCTCATGATGCGTAGCTTTGCAAGGACAGTCAGCTAACATGGGGGATGAAACTCCAATAATGACTCAAGGTGTAGCTTTCTCTTGGGTTTAATTGAAATATCCTTTTCCCCTTTTTATATTGTAAAACTAAAAATACAGAACGAAATAGACATATCAACATACAAATACAATTGTAAGAAGCTAAGCATAAAATAACTATTGGCAGGTGAATTATACATTTCTGAAAGCAACAATGACACTTCCTTAATGTTAAAAAACCATCATTCAATCACTTTACCTCCCTTTAGAGTGAATTAAATATAATGTTTTCAGACACTTAACTGCATCTTAATTGCAATTAAAAGAAGATGTATTTGATATGTGTGCTGTCTGCTGAATGAGTGCTTTTTTTGACTCACTTAAGTATTAAAAACCATCTTCATATAAAATTTATAATTACTTTTATTGTTTTTGAAACATGGTTACTTTTTACTGGCGAATGTACTGACAAGCATTTATGGTAAATATACTTCAATGTCTTTTCTACTGAATCTTGTATGCCACGTATTTATACTGTATATAAGTCTACAAATGCGACCTCCAAAGGATGCAATCTTCTGTTTGACAAACAGCCTTTGTCTCTGAAAACCGTGTCCTATGGAGTGACATCATATCCTGATTTTAAATTGGCCAATTCCAGAGAAAACTTTAATTAGTTGAAGGACCCCATTCATGCTCGTGTTACTGAAGCCCCCAGAACCCGTGACATGCAATGGTACATTTTTGTCTCAGAATTGTTCCTTTGGTGTGACACCCCTAGAAGAGTTCCAGTAGCATACTGGTTGACCAAGAGACTGAATTTTAGTTTAAAACAAACATGCTGATATTGTTTGTATCAAAATTAAACGTTCTTTCTCTTAAATCATAATTATTTAATTACTACCAGGTCTGTCCTTTAGTGTGACAGATATAAAAGAACCACAGGTTTGTGTTTATCTCAAAATCTTAAAAAAAAAAGATAATTAACAATAAAAAAGGCACCATAAGAAAATAAGTGTCAAACAATGAAGATGAATCTCTCTCATGCTTCTTATTATTAAGAGGGCCCCTCCCCCCTCCCAAATGTTTGCTATGTCACATAAAATTATGATGCAGTTATGATGCAAAAATAAAAAAAAATCTTTGCATTTATTTAAAAATAAAATCCTGCCTATTGTAAGGATCAAAAACTTTAGATGTAAATATGCTTTCTGTATGCAAGTCAACACAGATTTATTTAAAATGTAATTTAAGATGTTTTAACAAACAGTCCTGAAAATGTACTCTTAAGTACACCTGGTCTTTTTTTTCTATTAATTATATTATCTTTAAGTATAGGCTGTAGGTTTTTGTTTTTATTTTTATCAGGTACTGTAGAGGAAAAGCACACCAAATCTCATTGGATATTGCTAGGTCAGGTTTAGGCCAGTGTCTGCTGAAGATTAAGGTGTCAAATTAACCAAGGTAAAGCTGTCCAGATGTTGATCAGTGGAGGAATACAGCCGTTGAGTCCATGCTGAGAACAGTTCTTCTCTCCCACTTGTCCAGAGCACTGGAGAATCTGTGTTCTTCCCAAACCTTCCAAACATTCCTGATCTGTGCGAAGAAGTCACGAAGCGCCTGTGCTCCACTGTATTGTCTGTTTGTGCACACATACTGTAGACTCTGAGGAATTTATGAGTTCAGACTGATAATCTAGCTCACAGCCTGTGTCCTTTTCTCACCTTCAGATACAAGTCTCCTTCAAACTGGGATGGCAATTCAAGGGAAACTAACCTTATATATCCACTCCTCGATAAAAAAATCTGTCGTCGTTTATTCAGATTGTTTTAAACTTTAAGACTGTTTTTATCCACACCTGGGTTATTATCATTGACCAAAACTGAAACCACATATAAAAATTAATGTGCAAATAAAATAGTGCTGTCAAGCAATTAATTGCTTCCAGAATAAAGGTTTTTGTTTACATATATTTACATGTTTATATTTATACTCATATACATTATATAAATATAAAATATATAAACGTAACATATTTTTCTTAAATACATACAAACATGTGTTTGTACTTATATATACGTAATAAATATACATAGTACACACACATATTGAGTAAACAAAAACTTGTATTTTTTATAAACAGCTAGGCAACATTTCACATTTTCATTAAATTTGCATTGAAATACTAAAATGAGTAAAAATTAAATACACAAACAAAAAAACTAATAGAGTATAAAAGTATATAAAACTACCTAGAAATTATCTTTATGTAAAATGTATATAAATATATACTGTATGTATGTAAAAAAAGATCTACTGCAGATCTGTTTGCTAGCTCCTCTATTATATGTACAAAGGCTAATTTTTTTTCACGATTTAACATGTTATGACTGGATCTGTCAACATGCCCACATTATTAAACTGATAGAGTTGTCATATCTTCTCAGCTTTTATTTAATTTGATAGGGAGAAAAATTTGGCCAGCATCTGTTCTGTTATTTTGTCATTTCTCTGGTGTCCTTCCAAAGGTTGTTTCAGAACAACTGCCGTAACAAGTGAGAGTAAAGAAGTCTGTTGGGGAGATATGGGCCTCATTTCTGTAGAGAAATGTATCAGTATGACTTTCATTTTAATATATCACTCTTCAGTTTCTCACTACAATGCTGTCCTCATGCGTATTGCATGTAGATGTGTGCAGATTGTGTTATAATAGCTCAAGTTCAACACTTTCTCTATAAATCTGGGGTTCTTTTTAACAACTTGTCAATTTGGGGCACATTTCAAGAATCCTCAGAGACGCTCAGTTTAAAAATTACACTGCAGTTTGGAGGTCACTGCATTAAATGAAATCCCCCGCTGCAGTCAGAAAACAGTGAGCACATGGCTTTTCTAAGTCTGCAATGTATTAACATTTTCATGTGGTGAACAATACTGTGCAAATATGTTAATGAAAGTACATTTCTCTCCTATGCATGGAAGCGATTTGGCAGTAGAGATAAGTGTGCTTATCTAAAACCGTTCACAGATGTTTCAAGGGTGGTGAGGAGCACAGGGGACAAAGTTATAAAATGACTAAATTAAATCATTTAAGTTCATAGACTGTATGTTTGCTATTCGCCTTCACTGTCTATCACACAGTGATTCAGGAAGAAGTGTTGATTTTAGTTGTGTGTAATGATCAGTTGTATCAATAACATTGCACAACCACCAAAGTTTCATTTTTGAGTGAACTATTCCTCAAAACAAAAGACTCGGGGGCCATTATAGATACTTTTTAATATGTGGTCAACCCATGTGAAAATAAGTACACTTTCACATATACTTGTATACGCACTTAATACAGAAATACTTTAAAAGAAAACCTAAGTGTGAACTAAATGTAATGATTTCTGACACTTAACTGCATGTGAAGTTTCTCATGTGTGAGTAAAACTGAGTGCATTTTGTATCTTTGCATTGGTGCATTCTTGCAAGAATTCTGCAAATAAGACTGCTCGGCGCTCTTTGCTTTAGATAATTAAGTGTGAATGAAAAGCAAACATGACATTGTAAATGTGATCTCCTGACACCTACGAGAGAAGTACTTTCTCTTGTGGGCTCAGTAAACTTTGAGGAACTGTTATTGGATGAGGAGATACTCCTGATCCTGTAACATACTGTCTTGAGCCTAAAACTGACCTAAAACTGTATTGACTGGTCACTGATTGGTCAGAGATCAGGTCCAGATCTTTGGTGCTGTTTATCGCACAAGCTCGGGCTGTTTAGATTAGTCTTTTTGTTGTTTCAAGGGAACACACAATCAAATGGACACTTTTTCTAGTCCTTCTACACACTTCACAATTTTAGCAATGATACAAGATCATTACAAATCAGCCTGTGGAGCTAATAATGAATCTAATCCAAATGAATAAACTTGGGGACAATGTAAGCAGACATTACGATGATGACATCTTGACTAGTAGACTTCGACGCACTTTACTCTTGACGATAGATATATACGATTTATGAAGCTTCAAAATAATGGTCACCATCCACCTGCATCACCAAGCTTGGATAAGCCAAGTTTAGTTAAATAAAAAAAACAAATTCTGCTGCATTTGCCTGAAAGAAGAAAGTTATATACACCTAGGATGGCTTGGAGGTAAGTAAATAATGAGGAAATTTCATGGTTGGATGAACTATTCCGTTAATAAGCACAGTCACACTTTAGTTTGTGGACCTATTCTCACTCTTATCTAACTATTAACTACAATTTAGGTATTGGGTGGGATTAAGGGATCTAAAATATGATCATGCAGAATAAGGCATTAATGTATGGTTCACAATTAATAAACAGCCAATATGCTAGTAATATGCATGCTAATAAACTGTTAATAAGCAATTGACAGTCAGAATCTGTCCCTAAACAAAAGTGTGACCATATGTGCATATCAGACATGGTAACATGCAGAAAAATGAATAAAGGTTAGGCATGAAAAGCAATGGTAAGTCTTTTGAAAATTCAGTTTAATGCAATAACATGCATTAAAGCTACAGTATGCTGAGATGAAGCCTGCTCGCATTTCTGCAGAAATGAAGGAAAATCATGGAGCAAAAGAAATGTTTGGAGATTTATAGCTGCAGGCACGTGAGAAGGTTATGGGCTGGGGTCAGTGAAGAGGGGTGGAGATTTTGGCACAGAGCAACCCAAAGAAAATATTCATAATCCCAGCATGCTTTTACACATGAGCCACCAATTCAAGCTGCGTCCAAACGAACGAGAAGCGAGACCATTGCACTGATTAATCTTTCTAAACGTGCTCTCATCTTTGAGGGGTTCCAGGGCTCTCTGTTTTGGGAGAAACATAAAGTGAACGGGTTCACCCCTGCTGTCGCCTGCTGGGTCTCGTTTCAAGCCGGGGTATGGGGAGGGATATGCAAATGTGTGCGTCCCCCTCAGAGCTGCAGCTGCAGGGTCGACTCGCTCTGGACTGTTGACAGAGGGATCTGAGCTTCAGTACTCTGCTACCGCTGCCCTGTCCTCTCCGCTTTCTCCTCTGTCTCTCTCTCTCTCGTGTGAGTGGTAAAGTGGGCAGGATGGTGCCAGAACAGCAGATGTTTCGATTGCAGCACTGCTTGCCCGCCAACAACTGAAGTCAGTGCTCCAGAGAAACCTTGTGGGACTCAGCAAGGAAAACAAGCAACACTTCACAACCTCCGGACTCTAAAACCCAGCTGACTTAGCTGCCCCCCTCTCTCCACAGCTTCTGCTTTCTGTACACTTTCACTGCACTCTTCCACTTTATGGCTCTTTCTGCAAGTGTTTTTGTCAACCTCTGCTCTGCTGCTTAAAGATGAGGGGGATATTTGCGTGTGGGGGTCTTCTCTTAGTCACGTTGCTACTGACTTCAGTGGATGCCAAAGGAACTTTCTATGGAAGTCCATACAGATTCAACCTACACAAGGCTGGGAGCGTCCCGCAGTACAACCCTGGAAAACCAGCGGGTCACCATAAGTAAGTCACCAATAAAGCTGTATTTGTATGTGTGTACATACCGCACAGAAGTCTTATTTATCAAGCATTAATGTGTGCTGCACAAGGAATGAAAGATCAAAAATTGACAGCAGCAGTGTCCTGCAGTTTCACATGCTTCTTCTGCAATGGTTTTAACAAAATTTTGTGATTTATTTAAAATTACACATGCAGTTTTTGGGAGTTTAATTGAGAGACTGCATGTAATATTTGTACTTACAGAAATGCATTCAATTCAGGATTATTAACTAACAAACTGAAAAAAAAAGGGTTAAAAAGTGGATGCAAAGTTTTTGCATAACACTAAACATTGAAACACTTTCAGACTAACAGATCAACATTTTCCTTTATGTTCATATCATATGAACCATGTTTCATAAAAACATGGTCACAACTACTATGTAGTAACATTAAATAGATAATTTATAATAAAAAAACGATCTAAGCTTCTTCAGATGAAGAGTAAAGAAGACTTGTGTACTTCTTGAGTAAAGAAAACATTAGAATAGGGAACACATATTCACTATTAACTATGACTTTTCCCTCAATAAAAAATCCTACTTTGCTGCTTGTTAATAGTTAATGTGGTAGTTAAGTATAGGTGTTGGGTAAGATTAGGGATGTAGGATAATGTCATGTAGAATACTAATAAATGGCTAATATTCTAGTAATATGAAGCAACTAAGAGACCCTAAAATAAAGTGCTACAATGTTTTCTCTCAATAAACTTCTAATTTGTTGCTTGTTGACAGTAAGTAGTTGTTGCAATAGTTATGTTTAGGTACTGGATAGGACTAAGAGATCTAGAAGTTGGTCATGCATTATATGTGCTTTATGAGTACTAATAAACATATTCTATATAATATGCATTCGTATTTGGCTGAACTATCTCTTAAAACATCTACAAGACTATAGATTTACTGTTTCACTACAAATGCATTTAATGATAATGAGTTTGAGGTATGGTTATGTTTAGGGGTAAAAGTAGGGTTAGGGGTAAGCTTATAAAAGTTAGAGTTTTTGAGGTAAGAGGTTGGGTTACGTTTGGGGCAATTTTAACAGTGCAAGTACAACAAATTCTTAAAATGTGCTTACAGTGAAATGCACCAGCATGTATGAATATAATAAGTCCATTGCTTTAAATGGTTAATTACATAGTAAAAACTGCAAAATATGGCCAAAAAATATATGTAATTTGTAAATGTTTGTATTTAAACATTACAATAAGGACTTACCCCCATTACGTTTATTTGGAATGGACTTAATGTATAGTATTCTGTTTGCTCGATGTCAGCATAAATGTAAAAAAAAAGCACCAAGTCAGTGTAAGGCCTAAAATCAACATAGCACTTTTGTTCCAAAGTCATCCTAGAGCAATTTGAATCCAGCTCAAAGATAAATAGCTGGCATGTTGAGAAAATCCACATCAAAGGTCTGCTGGCATCCAGGAATCCTGAAATGCCAGTGCTATCAAATGCAGTTTGCAGTTGTTGGCAGTGATGTTGTATCTGCCTCATCTGTCCTCGGTGACCCATGTTCTGAGCAGTTCCTGCTGCCTCACACACCGGTTCTGGACATGTTCATGTTGCTGGGTCGGGTAAATCACAGCAGACTGCATCTCTCTCTTCTATCTCTGTTTCTAGTGAACTGCCCACAGTAACAGCATTTTTAGGCATTTTTGGCATGCTCCCAGTGTGAAGGCTGCTCCAAATGGTAGACAGTGTGATTATACTGCCTTCTAAGATAACTTCTTTTAAACACAATCTAAAGCAGCATCTGTCCTTCAAGAAGAAGGCAATCCCTGAATTCACTGCAGTGAGCACAGTGAAGATATTCCATCCAATACTTTACAAACAAACTGCATACTCATGTGATTAGGGTTAGGATTAGAGTTTGGTTTAGGGTAATGTATGTAATTACGCATAGTTTTTTTATTATCATAATAGTAAGTACATGTAAGGACACCTTAAAATAAAGTGGGTAACACTTTATTTTAAGGTGTCCGTAATGCACAGTAATTACCTAGTAAGTTGTACTTACGTAAAACAAAATGTACTTACCATGTAACTAAGTTATGGAACAGTTTGTAATTATGTAGATGTAACAGACAGCTACTGTTACGCATTTTTAACAGACCGAGTCTGTTACACAGCTACTTATGTAACCAAAAGATTGTCACATATGTGCTTAAATACACGTAATACCTTTATAATTGCATTAAAATGACAGAATATTACACAGGCATAAGCTACTTAAAATAAAGTGTATCAAGATTGTACTTAAGTAAGTAGCTAGGTAACAGACTCGGTCTGTAACATGTGTAACAGTAGCTGCCTGTTACAGTACATCTACATAATTACAAACTGTAATTACAGGCTGTTCCAGAACTTAGTTACATGATAAGTACACTTTATTTCATGTAAGTACAACGGCTACTACTAAGTACCTGATAAGGTTATTACTCTGTATTATGGTTACCTATTTTTTTCTGTACATTTAAGCACACTTGTTTTTCACAAGGGAATGTTTGGTCTGACTAAAAATATTTTGTGCTAATGTGTACTACCAAAGACAGGTGCATATAAGTTGCATTACGAACTGCATGTTGATTCATTATTGAACACACACACACAGACAGGTTCTCCTATTGTATTTTTTATTCTCTTACCGTAACCCTAAACCTACTCCTCACACTGCATTTTTATGTTCTCAAAAACTTCATTCTGTATGAATTATAAACTGTTTTCCTGATTGGCTCTAAACAGTATCTCACAAGGTCAAAGCTTACTGGTGTACTTGTGGGCACAGATTAGTTATTAAAAAGTACAATGTTAGTACCCAGCATGTTCATACCTTTTGAAAGAGCACCACCTTAGTACTGTTTTTCTGAGAGTGTGTTGTGGAAAATTTCTCTGGGCAGAATGTGTAGTGAATGTTACTATGTTTGTGATTTGAGTATACATGCAGTTTATGTATGTAGCCTATTCATAAATTCCTGTAGGAGAGTTTTGTGTTTACATACATTTTTTTTCAACATGGTGTATTTCTGTCATAAACTATGATGTGCATCCGTAATTACTGTATATTAGACATGGACAACATGAATTAGAATCCCACAAACAACTTGTCCATGAAAACATCACGTGTAATTTTCTGTGTGACCAAACCCGATGAGCACCTCACAATAGCTCATCATTTAAGTAAGAACGTATGAGAATAAAGCATCCAAGATTTACACAAAGTCATTATGTCTAGCTAACTAAAATCCTTGCCAGCATGATCTTGATATAATTTTAGTTCTAAATGTTCCTCATATGCTTCACATTTTTCTCTTTGGATAATTCAGTGCAACTGAAGGTTCAGTTTCTGCAAACAGCAGCTGCATGATGTTGGTATACAATTAAGGCTAATTTGAGATTTTTAATTTGGCACTGCAACATGTGATTTTACATCACTGGCTGACCATATATGAGCTGACAGATGTAATGTGTGAGAGATGGTTTAACCACATAAATCTAAACTTTTGCTGTACTAACATGCAATTGCTCAATCATAATAATAATCATACATTTAGACCTAAAATATGTTGGTAAACTGTATTTTTGCATAACAAATTCATAAATCAGACACCTGCATTTCTCAGTATATTCTTGAAAAAAGTCATTTTGACATGTTTATAGCTGGCTAGCTGTTTTAGCCAATAAATATCTGGTTTAACAGCACAGACGTTTGTCAGTAACTATATCGCCCTCTTGAGTACTGAGGTGTGTTACCTCCGCAGGAACGCACATCTACAGTACAGTACAATAAATCTGTATTAAATGCACTGCCCAAAAAGTCAGGAACTATGATTTAAATTCCAAACGAAGTAAGTTTATAAGACAACATTCAAACTGAAATAAAGCCTCATAGGTCTGCAAAGCTCTATACAGGCAGCAACCCAGTGTCTAAAAATCATCTGTTACACTTATTAGTAATAACTGAAATCAGATTGGACCTTTTCAGATTGAGAAAGCTCTTGTCAGTTTTGTGCCCAGTTACATTAGGTGGTCAGTGAACAGACTGTGATGTTCATGAAAGTATGTGATTCTGCTTTATAATGTCTATGCATGCAGAGCATATGACACATCTGTTGACACAAACAATAATTCTGATTCATTGTGTATGTGTACACATAACACATACAAACTGCTTCAAAGAATGAGACATGTTTATAGTTATATAATTAGAATAGAAGCTTAGCATGCAAGCAAACATACCCACAAATAAATGGTTACAATATACAACTCTTGCAATGCTTTTGAAGTTTATTTAAAATGTTTAAAAAAGACACGTGATTCACTTACCAACATCCCATTCACAAGTGCTTTGCTGGCGATGACAAAAGAGTGTGTTCATTTTTAAATAATGACTATGTTTACATGGACATTGGTAACCTTATTTTAAATAAGATAATATTATGGTGTTAACATGATTTGCTTTTAGAAAATTTCTTTCACCTTTCAAAAATCCTAGAAAATGTTAATATACTTTAATGATCAGTAGTGGGTTCTGCTGAATCAGTCAACATCATGACAATGCTGATTGGCTGTCAGAGCCAAAGGAGAACGTAGAGCCTCAAGCCCTTCACTAGTGACTATTCTGAGCTTTGACATCCAAATATTCAAAAGCTAATTTAATACAAGCATCTACTATGATATACATTAATATATGTAAGGATACTTAATGGCAGCAAAATGATGTTACCTCATGACCATGAAATCACTATCCATTCAGGAAAGCAGCTCTATATCAAAATGACAGTTTAAACAAATGTGCAGTTATAAAGAACTATACAGTAGGATTCTTATAAGTGCTATAGACAATGGTGTGCTGCCTAGGAATTTTTTGGCTTATGTACTTTAAACATATTTCCTGTTTATCCCTTTAGATGCATTCCATAGTGATTAGGTGGAATATAACTGATCCATTTGACATCTATTTCGGCATGCGACTTTGAAAGCCGTGCATGAGAGCAGGTCAAATTAGCAGGAGTGAAGGTCCATTTATATTACTTCTCTGAACTCTGGCTATTCTTGAGGACAGAGAAAGTATCTGAGTACTACATGTATCCCATTGTTCGGTCGTGTGTAGCAGCTCTTATTTCCTCAGTTAATGGATCCTAAAAATCCTCCATGCATCGTATCTCTATATTTATACTGTCAGTATCCCCATCCCTTCTTTTTAACACATGACCAATGACTGAACCCGGTGAACGATGAAAGATCGCTTCCATTAGTGCGAGTAAGAGAGTGGATGAGATAGAGAGAACAATGAAAAAATGGAGGGAGATATTTATATGGAGAACAAGGGGGAAATGCTGGCACAACTCCATCTCACAACTGTAAGCTTTAAGTGCCATTAAAAGCTTTTGACATGCCTGTGCATTACTCAAGGGTGATTGGGGGTCGTTTTAAACAATGCTGGCCATTTATATTTAGATTATGAAAATCCACAGCCAAATCCTGAGCTACATAAAGGTCTAAAACAATTTGTGTGGCTTGGTAGTAATGTGGCTGTTTTGTACACTAGTCACATGTAGCCAGTTGGTCCAAGTCTGGTTCATTTTGCAGCTTATTGTGACCAATAACTAATATAAAATATAAAATAAAGGAAGAGATAATGTGACTGACACATACAATTTCCCACCACCATTATGTTATAAGAAATAGATGAATATTTAGCAACTACAGTAAGTGACTCAGACAAAACCTGATTGAAATTCGAAACCTCATAAAATCCAATGATTAGACCAATAAAAATCTTTTACTTTCAGACTCCCAGAAACCACGTTGCAGTCAGGCAATCTGATTGGAGCTTGTTATATTTACTAGTGGCGTCCAGCTTTCTTTGCCATATGCATCAGACAGTTAAAACTAGTTTTGCACCTCACTCTTCAAGTGGTGTACCTCAGGTGTATGTACTGAGCCATCTCACATTATTATACATTCGTCACTCCATTTTATCTCTTGAGATGAATCTGGAACACACAGAAGACACAGCAGCTGAAGGATGTCTCCAACAGCCTCAAATGCCTCTTTACACCATTCCTCTGACAGATGAACACACGTTTTCCTCATGCTGTGTGGTCTTTGTGGTTTGGGAGATCAGCCTGCACAGCTAATATTCGTCTTTCATATGCAACATACAGATCACAGGCACTGTTTAACACATCACAGGAGGCTCTTAGATCACTTTACATGCCTGACATTGTGTTAATTTGTCCTTTCACAAGTCATGATGCTGGAATTCGAACAGCATTGCAAATTCTTTGTTCCATGTGAACACATGCAAATGCATGAAATACTTATAAAGGGCTTTTGTTGTTGAACATTTGTTTTTTTTATTTTGTCACTGACAGAAACTTAAGCAATGCTTGCAACTTCAACACGTCTAACATTAACACACACTTTATGTGTCACGTCTCTCTTGTTCTTCCTGTGGCCATAATTTCACATTGATTGAATCAACTCGTGCAGATATGGTTGAACTGGGTTATGTATACACTGAGAACATTTAGACACCTGGACTCATTTTGCATGACTACAGGGCTTGTCCTTTTTCTTCCAAGTGTGTGCCCACCTGACAAACAAATGCTGAATGCCGAGGTCTGCTTTTCGTTACTCGCAGGCAAAGATTATCTTCTGCATGTAATTATTTGCATTCCCTACATTTTCAGTGTTTGCGGAGAACTGTTTAATGTCATCTAATAAAGAAGACAATTCAGAGGGGGTCATTTCTGTTGTAACTGTAAGTGAGAAATTGTATATTACTCACACAACACAACTTTAGACACATTTTTTGGATAATGAGTAATTTTTTTTTTTTTTTTTTTTTGCTATAAATATCTGGTAAGGTCATCAAAATTGATAAAAACTGTGTAAACATTACAGTATTGCAGTTTGTTAAAATCTTTGGCTTCTTGCGATGGCTGCTATGTAAATGGCATAAAATTATGGCTCAGTTGTGTAATGCAATTTTTGGACATTTCAGACCCACCAGCTGACCAAAAAAAAAAAAAAAAAAGTTTGGGAACAGCAAGATTGCTAATGTTTGTAAAATTAGTTTCTTATACTCATCAAGGCTGCATTTATTTGATTTAAAACTACAGGGAAAAAAAAATTAATATTGTGAAATATTATTGTAATTTAAAATACAAAACAAAACAAATAATAATAATAATAATAATGTGATTAAAGCTTAATTTTCAGCATTTTTACTCCAGTCTTAGTCTCATGATCCTCCAGAAATCATTGTAATATTTAGATTTATCATCAATGCTTAAAAATGTTGATTATTGTTATGATTCTTATTATTTTGACTCTGTGATACAATTTCTTTCAAGATTCTTTGTTGAATAAAAAGTTTAAAATAATAATAAATAATAAATAAATAATAAATAACACAACTGTTTCTTGCAACATTAATAACAAATCAGTATATTAGAATTAATTCTGAAGGATCATGTGACATTGAAGACTGGAGTAATAATGGTAAAAAAATCAGCTTTTCTACCACAGGAAGAAATTATGTTTAAAGTGTTTTTAAAAACTAAATTCATTATTTTAAATTGTTGTACTATTTTGCAATATTACTGTTTTTTTCCTGTGCTTTTGATCAAATAAATACAGCTTTAATGAGCATATATGAGACTTCTTTAAAAAATAAATATAAAAAAAGCATTACAAATTGTACTGATACCAAACCTTTAAACAACAGTGTGCATATTTTAAGACAGTAATGTGAAGACACACTAGACTTCAAGATAGGTTAGTTCAGTGGCCACACTTGTAATTAGATTCATTAATGTCAGGGGTCACTACACCTGAACTCTGAACAGATTGAAGCTCTGTAACAGTCCAGATCTCTCAAGCAGAACCGCTGCTGAACAGCAGGACTTTGAGTTTTGCTCCAGGCTCACTGGAAAATGCCAACTCCAGTACAGGGACGCATGACTGCTCTTCAATCAGATACTCTTCTTACTACCAGCATTCTGTGCGTTAAGACACATGTACGTGTGGGCTGTACAGTGTGTTATGTAGGTATCACTTTAACAAAACTGTGAGAAAACAAGACAGCCATAAATCAGATCTCAACAGCTACTAAATTGTGTAATTACTACATAATGGGGCTCTGAATTTGAGTCCCATACTATTTTTTTGTTTTTATTTTATTTGTATTTTAATTTTTAATAAGCTGATAGGTATTTTTGGTTGTAAAGAAGAAGGCCACTTTAAATTAGATATGTAGTACATATTTTGTAATGCATGTGACATAATATATTTTAATGATAAAAATGCAATATAAATTTTAAAATGGTAAAATTTTAACACTGTCAGTCTATTAATGTCATTTTTGCATTCTTCAGTTTTTATACTTTGCATATATTTTACTATGCATGGAATACTGACAACTGACCTACAGTACAACAATTAAAGTGCAGCTAAATGTGCACTATAGTAGAGTAAACATTATTTATATAGCACTTTTTACAATACAGATTGAGTCAAGCAGCTTTACGGTTTTGAACAATATAACAAATACAACAAAGTGCGTTGAATAGAAACACTGTGTCTAAAAATGCACAACATATAACTTGTTCTCCCATTTTCAGTCTGATGAATGATCCATTAGCAAAATCAACCATCAACCATCTTGAGTCATTATTTGATCAAAATGTTAAACATCAAGAAATTTTACTCAACATAGACATACTCCAGATCTAGAAAATGAAAGAAAGCTGCAAAATAAGCACACAATATAATGATATCATGAAGCATACTACGTTTTAAAATGTTTATCGCTGCTTAATCTGTACTCTTTCACATTTCACTCTTTGCCAGTCTCTCTCTCTCTCTGTTGTTTCTTGTTGCTGTGGACTCTAGGCAGCTGCTAGCTAAGTTTGAACGGATGTGAGTGCATGTGTTTTTACTGAACACTGATGTCAGGTTCAGCTTGGACTGTGTAACCCGTGAACTCTTTTATATCTATTGTTTAGATGATTCAATGCTTTAATGAATTGTTTAAATGTTATCGCCATCTTTGTGTAGTTGATGTTACTTTGCTTGGTGAAAAAAGTGTTTACTCTTTTATATTTATGAATAAAAAAAAAATCACAATTCCATCATAAAACCAGTAACCCTGCTAATAAGATGTATATTTTTTCAGACTTTAATATTTCTGTCTCTTTCCTCGTAACAGGAACTTCTGTGCCTACGTGGTCCAGAAGAACATCACCTGTGTAATGCAAGATGGAGTGGCCACATACGTCAAACCAGAATACACTACTAAGTGCATATGGGGGCAGAAATGTCCTGTGCTCATGTAAGTCAAGCACTATGCTTCTTGAATGGAATAACGCAGATTTTAGAAATAAAACACAATTTAGATTTAAATGAGCTTTTATTTTACAAAATAGTTGGTCTCAGTTATTACAAAAACAGCAAATGGCTTCTTAGAGGCTATTTTACTATTGATACATTGACTGATAGCGTTTGCAGAGTTGGTGTTTGAAGCAGTCAAGCAATTCTTATTGCGTCCTTGAGTTGCCCCCTAGTGGCAGCTCTGAAAACTGTTCATTCAGAGATCAGAAGCTTGTGTTATACGCTGTGGCATCTGTATGTAAACATGTGAGAAATACTCAAAGTGCATTTCCAATATTTTTAAACAGTATAACAGTCTGCTTCCTAAATATCAGTGAACAAAGCTCCTGGAGCTCATCTACTCACTGATTTAATTTTGACTGATGTACAGATGAAGTGTGGAGTTCATTCTGTTTGTGACATTCAGCATGTTTTTCCCGCAGGTATCGGACACTCTTCAAACCGCAGTACAAAGTCGGTTATAAAACCATCACTGAACTGGAGTGGCGTTGCTGCCCGGGTTACTCTGGAGAGAGCTGCGGTGAAGGGCCGACCTCTGACCCTGATGGCATGATGCCACCCTTCAAAGGCTCTTTCCCTCGGCCTGGTATGAAGGGTTACCCCAGGGGTCATCCCAATATCCCATTGCCCTTTCCAGGAGGACACCCTGACAACAAACCTATCCCTAGTGGATTTCTGCCACCAGAAACTCCGAGAACAAGTCACGGTGAGTGCAGATTGCACAGCTCACAGCACTCAATGTGACTGTGAACACTGTCATTAATGTTAATACTAGGGTAAATTGTTATACATAGATTATTACAAAGTAATGACTTTTAAAGGTATACATCTAATCATGGGTTTCACAAATGTTTTTGTTGGACAAACCTCTTGGAAAAATACTTTCTTGATATGATTTAAAATTATTACCAATAATAATAATGTAACAAATTCACAAATCCGTGGTTGTCTGTTGTTGGTGAAGAGGTTTGGAAAAAAAAGAAACAAATACATATATAATAAATATATTGCTGAGTCCACATTACATCTACAAACTAAATAACTATAATGTACAATAAAGATGAATATTTGATAATAATTATAATTTTATTTTTCACTAAAAGTAACAATGAAATATCTATGTTTTAAAGATTAGTGCTATCAAACGATTAATTGCAATTAATTGCATTAAAAATAAAAACTATTGTTTGTATAATATATGTGTGTGTACTGTATATATTACGTATATTACACACATGCATGTACGTATTTCAGAAAATATGTTATGTTTATGTATTATACATACATACATATATACATATATATATATATATATAGATAGATAGATAGACAGATA
>JAUMHE010000080.1:962999-978154 GCA_032359235.1 Enteromius mattozi
AATCTGCAAAAATGTCAACAATTCTGTGTTTTTCTGTCAATACGGGGTGCTGTGTGTACATTAATGAGGAAAAAAAAGTGAACTTAAATAATTTTAGCAAATGGCTGCAATAAAACAAAGAGTGAAAAATTTAAGGGGGTCTGAATACTTTCCGCACCCACTGTATATCTGTATGCTTCTTGCACAGGCAACACATTTCAGCCTCTGGATGCAGCCACTTAACAAGTAAGGTAACAGGGGAACAGGAGCTAAATACAGGAAGTGAATTTAGGACATGAAGAAAGAAACATTGCAACAGAAAAAAAAGTCCTGAGCTAAATGGTGACAAGAGCAGTATTTAACATGTTTTTTCATTAAAATGTAATTCATTTTTTAATTTTTTTTTAAATTAAAAATCTTTTAAATGTATTGGATCCATATTATAACCAATTAACAAAATCTCCTTAGTATCACACACTCTCAGAAATAAAGGTACAAAAGCTGTCACTGGGGCGGTACCTTTTCAAAAGGTACATGTTTGTACCTAAAGGGTCCATTTTGCTACCTTAAAGGTACATATTAGTACTTAAAGTGAACCTAATAATAGGTGCAAAGGTGTACCTTTTGAAAAAGTACCACCTCAGTGACAGTTTTGTAACTAATTTCTGAGAGTGTAATACAAATTTGTATGCTAATGCAAAAACAAGCATTTGTTTGACCCTTTTCACCCTACACTTCACTATAACCCTGTAACATATGTTTATCTTCAGGTTTTATTATTCATGACTACTTCATGCATGCACTAACACAAAGGTAGGCAAACAGACTTTTATATTTAATGAGGGCACTGTGTGTAGTGTTTTGACCTCAGAGAGAGACACAGGATGTCCCTGAGCTGCAGTACAAACCACTAATACAAGGCCATGCTATAACTGCAGCAGAACAAACAGGACGTGTGTGACAGATGGGTGTGTAAATATTTGTTTGAGAATTGTGTGCATTTCTGCTTAAGCTTATGGATATCTCTCAACAGAAGAAGAGTACATGTGGTACAGGAGGACAAAGAACAAATATGAGTACATGACATTAAAAGCTCTCATTTCATTGAGATCATTGACTCATATACATTAATCTGATCTCATCCAAAGCTAATCGCACGATTGATCTCATCATATCACATTGCTTCGATTCACCAAATCCATCTTCAAATCTGTATATATCCATTGTACGAGCAGTGATCATAACCTAATTCCCATTTCTATTTGGTTATTTGTATCCTTGTTTTTTCTCAGTATAATAAAGACAATCCTCCATTAATTTAGACTCTCGGGATATATACTGTATATACAGTGTTGTGTTCAGTTGTGGACTTTAAACTACAACAAAGATAATACCTGAATACATGTGTTCCTTAATCTTATTTGATTGAAATATAAATTTCCTCATTTTTTCCATTTTAATTCCTTTGAGTTAATTGTGTCCTTGCAAGGCCATGTAGATTTACCATTTTACGTGTATATGGTATAAAGGAAGGTGTCCTTAAGGTGAGGACTAAACTGTGTGCATCTATAATGTAACGCTATATATAATTAACGCTAGATAATACACAATGCATAGAAAATAATTTTGGACTGTTTTAGTTTTAGTTTTTAGTTGTTTTTTTTAAATGAAAGGATAAATTTGGGTGGACTATTTAATCTTGATTGCATGTGCTCAGTTTACACTTTCAGAGCATACAATGCTCTTTAATTAAAGGGACACTATTTCTTTAAATGCTAAAATAGTTTTAGCTGACGCAATATGACCCTGGTGTTTGTGGGTACATCTCAAAACTTCATCTAACCCTGCCTGGCCCTCCTGGATAAATCTGATGATCTGCTGGACGAGTCAACCATGATCTGGGAGAGGGGGCACCACTATTTAACCCTCATTTGAGGAATCATCTGTACAAAGTCAGCAAATAAGCTGTTAAGGAATTGCATGCATTACATCAGACTATGCCCTCACACTCCTAACCCTGGCATCTCAGTGTGGCTGGACTGACGATTTTAACATGAGAGGTTAAACCAGATTCTTCAAACTGAACTGGACTGTCATGACAACAACTTGACTCTGGAGCACAGCTTTCCTTCTGTACTGACAATCTTCTTGTGCTTGCAAGCCTATAGATAGATCCATTTTCCACAGTAAAACACATTTAGCAGTCCTCTCTGTAGAACCCATGTATATTGGCCAAGCTTATCTTTCTTCTGATGAAAAGCAGACACTGATGAGTGACCCAGAAATTGCTTTGCATTCCTTCTAGATAAATGCTTCAACACTAGATAAAGGCTTGTGAATCATTGTTATCAGAGGTGACCGTGCAAAAGTAATGTCCATAGCAGAAATGTACAGTTCTTGGATAATGCCACTCAAGCAGTTAGTAAATGACAGGTATCCAAATTATGTTAAACATAGTTGAGGTGGTGATAACATGTTGTGATAATTTTGTATATTTATTCAGTTGTCACACACTGGTCACACAGTGCTCAATCCCCTAGTTTTAGGGTATACATAGTTGGTGGCAAACTCCATAATAATAAACTCTGTTAAAATAGAGGCAAATACTGAAGTAAATCTGCCCCCACATTCATCCTGAATATGCTGACCTGAAAGAAGCCTTCAGTCAAGTTCATGCCACTCAGTTACCACCTCACAGAATATATATAATTGTGCCATTGATCTCTTAGCTCTTACCCTCCCAAATCCTAATTAAGCAATGTGTATAATCTGACTTGTCTTCCAGCACACATTGGGATTACTATAAATATTCTTGCACCTATTCTTAAAAATCCTGAGTCTGAGCTACCATTTGTGGTGGAGGTGGATGCATCCAAGAATGAAATTAGAGCCTTTCTGGCCAAACACCCAGAACCTGCTCACAAACTCTGCCCCTTGGGTGTTCTTTTTTCACAGACTGACCCTCTCTGAATGCAATACTCATTCTAAACACCCTTTATTGGTGTTAAATGATCACAGAAACCTTAAGTATATCCTGAGCCCCAAGGCACTGAATACACATCAGGCATGATGGGTCTTGCTCTTCTCTCTTCAAGTTCAATCTTGCTTTCAGGCCTAGCTGCAAGAACAAGACTGATGCCTTGTCCCATCTTCCTGAAAGCCCTCCCATCTTATCACCATCCATAAACCTATCTCCCATAATATGGGAATTTATCAACCTGAGGGATGCCTAATTAACAAGGAGAGCTACTGTTTATATGTGAATAAAAGCCTATAATTATATCATATCAAGTATGTCAAGGTCATCATATAAATTGGATCAAACCACTCAATTCACATTGATCTGTTTTCACATGGATCTCTTTATGAATTTTAAATGTCAGTTTTAAGTGAATACACTTTATTTATTATAACTATAATAATATATAAACATTATATATAAATATATTTCATTTGTATTTTGGAGAACAAAAGGGTTTTGGAGAATAAAAGAGTAAATGATGACAGTGTTCATCTTCAGGTGAACTAACCCTTTAAGAATTACATGAGTGAGGATTAATTAGGCCCGATATTATGGGGGTTTAGTACAGATTTTTTTATTGGAGTATATCATGGCCCACTTTTATAAAAATTTGAGAAAAAATTTAAATGGCATCATGCTAGTAATGTAATTTTACAAAACAAAACAGAACAAAACAAAAACTTTATTGGAACATGTTAATACGCTTAAACTAATGTTAAATAAACAAACTAATTATATTTGTCATGTTTTTCTTTCTAACAGGAGGATGAACTTGAGTGCCAAATAATGAATGTGTTGGTGATGCATGATCTCACAGCTGAGAAGGACCCAGCCTCTCATTTCTAGTGTTGTAAATAAATGAAAAAATGTGAGACAGAATTTAAGAATGTTGGATTTTTTTTGTGCATATTCTGACATGCATGAAGAGATTGGTTTATTTTTTTATTGGAAAACGTTTAAGAGGTTTTATGTAGAATGAGTTTATGAAATTGTATTTCATTTGAAATTGATTGTAAGAGAGGGTTATTTTGTACATACATTAACTCATTTTTAAATGTTTAAATTAAACATTAAACGAATGTTTGTTATTTGGTCAATAAAAAGTAACTGATTCAATATCCCATGTCTGACCATTTTTAGGTAAATTTAACCTTTCCTGAATAAATAATGTGCAATTATTCCTATTGGGTAATTATTATGAATAGCAATTCAGTAAATGAACTGTTGTCTACTAAAATAGAGTTAATATTACTCAGTTTTAAAAGGTAATTAATTGTGTAATGTATTGAAAAATATTAGGTAGATTTTTTTTTTTTAGTTTTTCATAGCTGTTAAATGTAGGTGTTCTTTACCCAAATATACAGGATAGAATCTACTTACACAAACTGAGTGCAAATCCTTACCTCAGTTTTACTAAGTAGATTCTATAGGTTAATGGCATCACCATCAGCAGCTTCAGAGCTCCTGAGGTCAGTGCAAATGCAACCAGCAAAACGGACCGAGAGGGAAACTGGTTCTGCAGGAACGACCCCGCTGGCTGCTAGCACTGTGTTCCTCAGCACTTTATTCCCCTGCTGACATAAATATGGAAACTGCTGAGAACTTGGCATCTTGAAGAAAACTGTTTCTGATTGAGGAACCCAATTTATTATCTCCATCAAGTTCTGCCTTACCTCAGGCTACCATCCCCAGTCAATTAGACTGTCAACTCTTCCACAGGGATGACCCCTTTCTGTTGCATGCTGGGATATCAGCCTCAAAGCTCAAGCTGCCTGTTTATTTTCATCTCTCTCATTCCTCATATTTCCTTTTAAAACCAGACTCCAACAACCCACCCTCCACCCAGGCATTTTGAACTTCTCTCTGATATGATTTAATCAAAAACACCCTTTTCGAACCAGCACTTAGAAAGCGAGAGTGAGTATTCCTGTGAGTCTCTGAAGCATCAGAAGACACTCCTTAAGAAGAGTGTTGTCACATCTTCTGTCATTTCTCAACTCTGCCACCAGAGGTCTCACACCTGAAATCTAGGTGGTTGTTCTCTCAACCCAATTTCGGTGTTGGACTGCCCCTGTATTTTGTTTGCCTCACTGCCTGTTTGTCTGGTGTATAACTGCTTCCTTATTTTGACTCCTGGATTGGCCTTTTTGTTTAAATAAATAAATTAAAATATTTGCACATATGATTTCAGACCCTCACTCGCCACCTGATCTGATGCCTCACAAAAGGAAAGAGATAGTGGAAAGCGAGACACAAAGCTGAATCTGGACTGATAAACACTGAGAGGAACAAAACGTAGGTTCTGAATACAGCTTTAAAATCTGGCCAGAATTAAGATTCATTTAAAGGGTTTAGAGAAAAAAGTTAAACAATAATAAATTTATGTCTGAACTGATTGACTGATGATTCATCCGGGTGTCTGACTGTCATAAAAAATCAAATCAAATAAAAAGTCCTCTACAAAATGTAACTTTTTGGGGTTGAATAATTTTGTATATGAATGTTTCAAGCAAGTTATATGCTGATGCAACTTGTGTCCTCAGAATCACTATGTATGTTACATAATAAACTTTCTATAAGTTTACTGATGCTTTGGTGTTAGAAATTTTTCATCATGGCAGCAGAATGTCTTGCATGTCAGGTGAATAACTTCGATTCGAACAATTATACATTTTTTTCTATTTAATCATTATGATTCATATTTCTAATATTTTTTTAAATAGTTATTATAAATATATGTGCACACATTCACATCCCACAAAGAGATATAACTGCTGTTTCATTTCCTTATGCTTATTTCCTTATCCATGCACAACTGAAGAGGTCCATTCAGAGTTGTCATTCAAACTCATTCATCTTGAGTGAAAACAGTTTGACACAATCATGATCTTTGTATTTCTGCAGCTTTCTGAGTCTCTGCAGCTGTCTGTTGAAAAGAAGCAGATGAGTACTGTTAAAATGAGGAGCGTTATTTTTAGGGAATGACTCAAAGGATTTCTCTGTTTCAGTAGCATCTGATTAAATGGCAGATGGGACTGGATGATGACACTGTGTGTGAAAAGTTCAGCATAATTTCAAGTTAAAAGATTTGCACAAAATCAAAATGGACTATTTACAGTAACGTCTTAACACATTTCACTGACACAAGTCATGCTGCTGTTCATCAGAAAAAGGAAAAACACATGTAAAGACGTTCTCATTGCTTCAAAAACCAAGCCCTCAAACCTGCCCCATTGTTTTTTAATAAATATCCTGTGGCATTGTTTGCAAACATTTCATGTGTAGTACGCTCTCAAACATATGTACTGTACACTTACAAAGACCAAACAGATCACGGAGAAGGCAATTTTACAGAAGATAACTGCACAATGTGCTATGCTAGACAGCAAGATATATATATATATATATATATATAAACAATGTTTTATACCTTTGATGCTCTAAATGTTACATGAAAATAGGCCAAACTCTACGGCAACCACTTAACCATAACACAAAAAATAAAAGATCTGAATTCAGATCTCTGAAATGCGTAGTAATCAGCTATGTTGAGAGTAACATACTGGTACTAAAACATTTTTTTTATTAACATAGCACGTTTATGAAAGAAATATAGCACAAGCACACTTTTCAGAACATGAATCACATTTTTGCATCAATCTTGGCAATTCAGTTGATTGCCACTTCAGCTGACAGAGCATTCAAACACACCAAAAACAACAAGATATTGCTTGAAGTCACTTTTATTGGTGCACTTCAGTCATTTCAACAATGATAATAGAAAAAAAGATCTCACATCATAGAAAGTGTCTCTACTGAAAGATAAGTTCATACAGAAACACTAAGGCTGAGATGTGTTGTACGAGTGGCAGATGGCTTCACTTCAAGGAGACCTGATCCCCTTATAATGGACGACAGCATCTTAGTTTCTCATAACATTTCAGTTGTCTTGATATTATACAAATGATGTTGAATGTTTCATCTCGAGATGCAAAGGTTTGGAAAATTAATGTGTTTGGCCGACAAAAATCTTAGATATGATAATGTCATAGAGGAACATCTTCATCATCATCACAAATGATCATAAAAACAGTATTTAAGGCCTGTTATGACTTAAAAAAAACAAATGTTGGAGTGAATAGAAAATACAGCTCATATAGCTCATGGCATTCAGAGAGAGGTCAATGGCACCAAATCATTGTCTGACTTAAGGGCTCCAAACTCTTTCTTAATAGTAAGTCAATCTTTGAAGTTCCTTTATATGACTTTTTTTTCCCAAAACACACTACACAATATGCACAAGTGAATTAACACATAAACATATTAAATATATTTGCTTATAAAAAATAAAAACATGATTATATTGAATAAATTAACAGGTTTTAAGGCAGCCAGTTGTTCGAGGGATGGGTTGTGGCCCTCCCTGTCATATCAGCTGGAGCAGAATGGGTTATATAGTGGACTGGAGTGTGTCAATGACGGGGGCCTATGAAGAAAAATGGAGCAGGACCAGTAGGGTTCTCTGTGTCTTATGTCTGATTTGAGATCAGTTTTGGATTTTCTTTTTTGTCTGTAAGTTAAATAAGCCCAGCAGGAGCAAGAGGCTTTGATTCAACGAAACAAAACAAAACAAAACATATAACCCTTATAAAATAATCATAATAATAATTTATAATTAAGGAATAAAAAAAAAAAAAAAAAAAAACTAAAAAATCCTGTTGAATGAATTGAAACTTCTTTGGAAATGTTAAAATCCTTATTTGACTCTTTAAAAAAATCATTTAAAAAATCTATACAAAAAATATCCTTAATTTCCTACAATGTGCCCAGTTTTTACAGGCGCATAATGTAGAGTTTATTTTGATGCAAATTATTTTTCCAAACCAGACTTGACCAGCAAGAGCTTGTTTTGTTGGTCGCTTGGTTTGTGGCATCATGCTGGGATCTTGTCATGTTGCATTGGGTTCAGACAGTATGTGAGAGTGTTAATTGCTAATTGTTAAATAAGCAAAAAGGACCCCAAACATTGGCGCAGAACTTAATAAACGTCAAACACAGAGAGGATCAAACATCAGAAAGATCTGCTTGAGCGAACGTCCAGCTAAACACAGTTCGCCTGCTACACAGATAGATTACGCTGCCGAGATGGTCAATGAGGCAAGAGTGTAATTAGATTCAATCCCATCTAATTATCTGTTACAAGACAAAAGTACCACGGCAGCACAGTACCAATGTCTGTGAGGTCAGCACCATTGGTTATCAGGGCAGGATACGTTCACTGGGTGCTCAAGAAGCATCTCTCTAACCTTCTCGCTCTCTCGTGTCGTCATACGACAACTTCCCAAGATCAGTCTCACACTGAACACGATAAGAAACATATTTCAGTGCTTGTTTTTACATCACAGTTATCTCTCTTGATCTGTTTCCCTCAGAATAATCACAATTACAGTAAAACAAGATAGAGACATGTAAAAATGAACTAAAACTACAAACGAATGTTCATAAAAGAATGAATAAATACGAGGTCCAGCCTCTGTGATTTGATGAATGCTGACGAACACGCTCACAAATACGCATTACGAAGCCTCTAATGTCTCTAAATGACATAAACATGTCTAATGATAATGTGCTGTTACAGTGGAAACAAAGCAAAGGGCCTCATTTATGGTTCATAAATAACTGATATGGACACTGGATATTATAAAAAAGAAGCAGGACCAATTTCTGTGCGAGTTGTTCATAACATATGTTGCATTCATTTCAATGCAACAAATAACCCATGAATAATTTTTATGAATGACGACAGAAATTCAGTCTGCTTTCACAAATGTAAACTATCTCTATATTATTTGCATGTGTTCTATGTTTCTACGTATTTCATGAGCACAAGTTGTTGAATGCAGGTGGTTTGGTCTGACAGAGTTGCTCAGTCTGAATTCAGCTACCTGGCAATAACTCTCAGACTTAAACAATCTCAAATATTGGCTCTAGTAAAAGGGTTCTGTAACCCATTCACTTGTCATCAGAGGTGAGGTGACTACACACTCAGAGAGGCATATTGCTCAAAATGCAAAGCATGTTGATTTGACTGTGAAGGGCAGCGCATGGGAAATAATCTCACAATATCTACACAACGTAAGCAGGAACGAATGAAAAAACCTCTCTGTAAGCACAAACAACAGAGTGTTTGTTCGACAGACGATCCGGTGTTTTAAACGACCAGCAGACCCACATAAACACAGCGTGACAAATCTCAAAACTAACAAGTCTAGTTCCAATGACACATATCTCAGTGAGTGGAACAAAACTGTGACCGTTCAGATCGAGGCGCATTTTGCTGGCGTTGCGGTGGTTTGTATACTATGGAAGCCTGTTTCTGCCACTTAATAATAAAAAAAAAAAAGTCATTGCGACTTTTTATCTCAGAATTGTGAGATACAAACTCGCAATTCTAAGTACATATCAATCTTTTTTTCTACTCAAAATTGGACATCTCACAATTCTGAGAAAAAAAAGACTAACTTGTAATTGCGAGTTTACATCACGCAATTCTGAGAAAAAAAAATCAGAATTGTGAGACAAAAAATTGCAATAACCTTTTTTTATTTTTTATTCAGTGGCGGAAATGGGCTTCCATAATATACAGCTCTTAAGACCTTGCTTTGTGGCCTTTAGACTGAGTCTATTAGGTCTGGTGTGCTGGTGTATTCTAAGAGTTGAGAAAACTCACTTCAGCAGATAGACGGATTAAAAATGACTGTACAAATAAGTATATTTCTTCACGGAAAACAGCCCATAAATATAGATAAGGCCAAAATGTCTTCTATTTGAGGCATTTTGAGCCCGGTCTTGATTAGAAATAGCGAATCATCAACTAAAAGCCACTGGCCATTTACAAAAGGTACAGTACAAGCCCTTTGATATGCCCCAATTTACTGTGCTAGTCAAGCCATGTTATGGGGTCATGCTAATGTCGAGAAATCTCTTTGTGTTGAACGGTATGCGTTGTGGTAGATGAGTGTGTTTGTATTGCACAGCTAAAATGATCGAGGGTGTTCGTTTCCACGTTTCATGAGTGAATACTCACACTTAAACCCGTGATGTTAGTAGCATTTACCGTACGTATCAGTGCATGCTTATTTATTCTATATTTAATAAATATTTTAATCTGCATTTATTGGTTTACATCCTAACACACAGAACCAGCTGTGTTTGTTTCTGGCAGAGACAAGGACATATCCCTCAACTCCTACAATGGCTATTCTGAAGTCGTTTAGCATAATTGTCATGAACTTGTTCAATAGCTTTTCTCATTCGTGCTGTAAACATGCGACTTCACCCCCAGGCGAAGTCTGATTAGAAGACACACACCACATGTCGGATCTGATTGATCCGACGAGGGTAAACCAGCAGTTGGAGTTTTGTATTCAAGAACGGATCCATTCACATGACAGACGGACACTGAGTGACAAAGGAAAAACAAAACAAAACAAAACTGTGGTAAAATGAGCTTAAGAAATTATGTACAAAAGCAAAAATTAGAAACATAATTATAATAATAACAAAACAAATTAAAAAATAAAATAAAAATGTTCTGTGCATTAAAGATTTAAGCATCCCCCCCCCCACTTCCTAAAAAATTAATTTAAAAAATGGTGTAGCATGTGGCATGGGTCTGTCTTGTCTCTGGTCTGTTGTCAGTAATCGGTGACAGGGGCCAGGTTTCGACTGAGTGTCACGGACACATTAGTGTACAGACTCTTCCGGGACACTAGAGGGGAGTAATTCAAGTTATTCAGGCCATCCAGGATCTGTCTCTCCTTGGATCTACGGAGCAACTTGTATCTGAAAAACAAAAGGCGAAAAGGTGTTTTGAGCAGACTGTGAAAAACGTATTCAGCCCGATAATGAAACACGAGCAGAACAAATTATAATGCAATTATAATGAAATTTCAATTTAAGCCATTAAAAAAGCACGAGCAGAATGAATGTCTGTAAAACTATTAGGCCTAATTGGACATGGGGTCTCACTATTAACGATGAGTTGTCCATCAATAAACTCCTAATTTTCTGCTTATTAATAGTTGTTATATTAAGGTATGGTGCAGGATTAGGGGATCATTTCACGCTAACAGTTTGATTTAGTTCAATCATTTACACAAGAATGGATTTAGGAATGATTAATCTGTTGTGCATGTGTTTCACAAATAGTGCGTAATCTTATGAAAGACTAGGCCTTTTCAATGAAATTCAATGCCAATTCAGTGCAACAATTTGCATAATAATTGTTTATGTAAGAACAATTGCATTCTGTTACCCAACAATTCATAGAACATCACCAAAGTGAATTCAGCTGCATGTGCTCGGGATGTCATTTGAAATATGACAAAAGAAATATGTACTGTACTGTAGAAAGGGCTGTTCTCATCTTACCTGCCAAGAAACTGGACTTCCCCTCGGTGGTGGTGTGGTATGGACATATACCGACCAGTGTCTCCATGAGGTCGACTTACTTTGTAGCCAGCAAACTGAACCCTGAAAAAAAACACATGCTAGTGTCAACTATGCATGCTTTGTAAAACAAAAAAATAAGAGAATTTACTTTCAGTCTATTTTTATACACTTGGTGAAGTTTTACTTAAGTGTACTTGTCTTGTATACTGATAAGTTAGTATATTGTCTTTCATACTGTATTGCAAAACACATTTTGCTATTGAAGTGGGATATGGGTAAGGTTAAGGACAGGTTTGGTGGTATGTGTAGGCTTAAGGGTAAGGGATGGATATTTTAAAAAAATGTAAGTGCAATGTAAGAACATGTACAGTACAGGCCACAAGTTTGGACAAACCTTCTCATTCAATGTGTTTTCTTTATTTTCATGACCATGAAGTACATAACTCCACATGTGTTCATTCATAGTTTTGATGCCTTCAGTGAGAATCTACTCTTTTTTTTTTGTGTAATTCATCTTAATTGAGGAGAAATTACTGAGCACACCTTTGGCAAGTCCGTTGGCAATCACTCCTTTTACAGTAAGTACTATACATTTAGTGGGATCCAGTTCAGGAAGTGTTATCATCTTTTACAGTAAACTGGCTGCTAGACCACTTTTGTGGGAGTATCACTTCAGAAAAGACATGAGATCATTGCGTTGCAAAATCCCCTAACAGAATTTCACCTTCATACCTGTTCCAAAGGTCGTCGTCTTCCCCTCCCCAGCCCCAGAATGCATTGGGAAAGCCATTTATTTTCCTGAACTGCTCTACGGTGAGTCCACTCACACCACCAAAGAACTCCTCATATGGAAGCCTGCATGTTCAAAGAGATATGCATTTTTACTCACACCCAAACCACATTCATAATGCATACACAGACCGAACAACATTTCAAAAACAGAGTGTTAGGAAAACTTACATGTAAGAGTACTTGTTGAGTTTGACTGCAAAGTGTCTTGGCATTTCACCACAACCATAGTAGTTGCGGTCATTTTCCAAAATGTGGTCAACATCGTGAAATATTACACAATCCCAGTTCAAGTCTTTCATGGCCTCTTTGAAACCGACATTAAACAGCATGGCACGATTGAATGGTTCATTTCCGGCCTGTGGACACACACAAGCATTGTTTTAACTTCCTTTCTTTTACCTCTCACCACTACTTAAAAAAAGATTTTCCATTGAGATAGGACAACTTTGATGATACTGGCAGTGACACATTCACAGGAGTTGATTTAATTGTAATCTGTAGTGCCTAAATCATTGGTAAACCCAATCTTATGTTCTGCTGTGTTTGAGTGGGACAATTTAGAATAACATGTTGAAAGAGTCCAGATATCCTGGGTCAGAACAGCACACAACACAAACAGTAGTAGTATACAAACTTGTACAGTTGCTGTAAAAATAATTTAGATACTTGAGCCACATGTACAGTGTGACAGCATTCTTTTTCTGACCTGCTCAATGACGTAGAAACCGAACTGAAGTCTCTGCCTCTGAAGTGCTGGAATCAGATGTCGGAAAAGTATTGGAAGGTGCTCATGGCGATTACGGAAAGGAACCAAGATGGCCACCTAAAACACATAAACATAGGAAAATGATCGCAAAACATTAAGAAATATCCATTCTCAGTGTCAAAGAAGTTCAGCATTTTACCACATTTCTGTTACTACTACAATATCTAGGATGCATTTGTAGGTGTGTGTCAGGGCTAGCTGTCAAATATTGGATATTTAAAGATATGATTGATGTTCTTTTTTTTTTTTTTGGCATTTTGAAAATATTCAATATTGTAAATATCTTGATTGTAGCACAGTTTCTATTAGAGGCTTTTTTAAAGATTGCCACAGTGCTGTATCTGATTTAAAATTCACAAATAACCAACTAACTAAACAAATAGCCTAAATAAATAAAAATACTAGAATAAAATACTTTTAACAGCCTGATTAATTTCTGTGAATAATTAGATGATTAAACTGCTTTTTTCCACTGTCCCTTATGATGTGTTTCAAATAGTCTTAGAAATTATATTTTAATGTTAGGCTATTTAAAAATGTCAGTATTACTATACAGTAGTCAATATTTGAAGTGGGTCAAAAATAACAACAGTGGATTTTGGTTTTATGTTTTAGAACAGCTTTGATGAATGTTTTTGATCCACTTCAAATGTTGACTACTGTATAAGAGCATGTTAACAAAAAAAAATTCTTCTGTTTCTTGCACAAAACATTTTAATTTGGCAACAACTGTTTTCAGAAGAACAGAAGCATTTAATCCTAAACGATTCTCTTATGAACACTGGGCTTATAGCCACACAAAGAGAAGTCAATAACAGGCGTTTTTGTGAAGCAAACTTTCTGTATGTCAGACCACAACCGGCAGAAAAAGAAAGAAAACACGTAAGAAATAGCTTCAGTTTTTCTGACGAACCTTCCAGCGTGGCAGACAGTCATGTGGTTTCCAGTGGCCCCCGAGTGACAAACTAGGATCTGCCTTCTTCAGCAGTCTCTCAACCTTCTCTAGAGTGATCTCACTCATGTTCACTTTCATCTTGCCCTCTGACAGACAGGAAGAGACAACACGTATCTCGTTAGAACAACTGCGATACATCACCCCAGTATTTATGTGAGCTTTGTGAGCACATTCATTGTAACTACAGCAAATACTAGAAACAAAGCTGCACAAGCTATATACCAAAACCAAGTACATTTATCTTTTATTTGATAGCCATTTAATATTTAAAATCATTTTGTTATTTTAAAATACCACCTTCACGTTGAGACAAGATGATTATCTGGTTTAGTCAACGTATGCATTCTTTCTTCAACAAACACAAAGTGCAAATGACTCATTCGCTGAATTTGTATAGCGCTTCTGCAGTGTGTTTCCTCAAAAGTACCAAAAGCAACATTAAGTTCCTGCACTTACTCATGGAGGGCAGTTTCTCCGGGCAGACCTGATCAGGCTTGTACGTGAAGCCCTCTGGGAGATAAGGAGTGGTGGGAACATCTGTCTCACTTAAGTTAAACTCATACGTATAGTCTAGAAAATAAGAGAATCACACATTCATAACGCTGTACATTACAAACATACCAACTATGTTCACAAGACGGAGAGTTTTCATTCTGCCCATTGTTTTTTAATGTATTTATTTATTTTTCTGTTAGACCACATACTTCATAAACCCTGGTGTCACCTAATTCCCACCCTGGACTTTGCAGAGGTATAAAGGTTTGGGGTTTGGTCATGAAAACTCCATCTTTTGGTTTTGTAGTTATACGTTTAGAGTACATTCAAAAACATTCAAAAACGAAAAATCTTCGGCCCTGTTTTTAACCCCCTCATGTGTTATTTGTTATTTTATGATTTATTTTGCTCTGTTTTAATAGGTGTGGTGGATTGTAGACTCAAAAGTAAATAAAAACACTCTTGTGTGATGCGACATTACTGTCCGATCAAATATTGTGACTCAGAGGGCGGGCTAAACAGGCAGTGATGAATAATCAATGGTGGGGCTAAACAGGCAGTGAAGTAGAATCAGTGGGCGGCGCTACACAGGGCAGTGATGTAGAATCAGTGGGTGGGCTAAACAGGCAGTGAAGTAGAATCAGTGGGCGGCGCTAAACAGGGCAGTGATGTAGAATCAGTGGGCAGAGCAA
>JAUMHE010000080.1:978254-998081 GCA_032359235.1 Enteromius mattozi
GTAGAATCAGTGGGCAGAGCAAAACCCGTAGTGATATAGAATCAGTGGGCGGGCTAAACAGGCAGTGATGTAGAATCGGTGGGCGGGGCTAAACAGGGCAGTGATGTAGAATCGGTGGGCAGAGCTAAACCGGTAGTAATATTGAATCAGTGGGTGGGGCTAAACAGCAGTGATGTAGAAGCAGGTGTTGATCTTCTGCGGAGGCAGGGTTATCCACACTATTAGATCATAGAGTGGCAAATTCCACAAGACTAATTTAGACTAGTCTTGCTAGCTTGACCGTCAGTCTGAATAAATGAATACATGGCAGGTTTCATTGTTCAAGGCCCATCCATGAGACCATTTGACCGACATGTCAAACAACCAATCACAGTTCGTTTCGATCAGTGTCACATTTCAGGTTGTGGAAGATTACAGGATTTCATAGCACAATGAACTCTTATATGTCGAAAGATCAAGGGAATTTTGGTTTCTCAGTTCATGACCCCTTTAAAGATTTTCACTAAATCAGTGTTGTAAAGTATGTTAAAGTTGAGCATTGGCTTACATCTTAACCTTGTTTATGATTAAAAAACTGTGCTGTTTTCGGTGGGTCTTAAGAGGATGTAATGCCTTCACTTCCTGAGGAAATGTTGTCGCTGCTGACGGGATGTTCTATAGGAAGGAAGATTAGTGGTCTGTTTTCTGCTTTTCGTAAAGTTTCGTACCTGTGCCGTTGATGTTGTGAGCGCTGCGGACCATCTGCTCAAGAACCTGAACTCCCATGCTCCTCACATTCTCACGGATCTGGATCCCGCGGGCCTGAACCATGAACAGGTATTCATTAACTGAGAGAGAAAAAGAAAGAGCTATTATCATCAGAATAACTACATACATACTGACACAACACATAATGATTATGCCCTCAGACTGCAGCTGGTGTGAGATGGGCAGATTAATATTTGTGCCGTTTTCTAAAGGACCATGAGCATGGCTTTTCAGCTGCAAAAACAAACAACAAAAGAGAAGAATATTTTCAAGAGAGAAAGGGAATATACTATAGAATGTTATTTCTTATGTTATGTAGACCAAAAAAGAGATGATAAGAAGGATTTTCATGCTGCATTTTCCCATATATAAGTAAATGGTGACTAGATGCTGTGAAACACACACACGCACACACACACACACACACATGTTGGTTTTTATGATTTATGGGAACTCTCCATAGGTGTAATGGTTTTTATACTGTACAAACTGTATGCGGTTTTGTGCTACACTGACCCTACACCTAAACCTACCCCATAAAGTAAACTGTGTGCATTTTTAGATTTTCAAAAAAACACCATTTAGTTTTTAAGCCTTTTGAATTACGGGGACACTGAAAATGTCCTCATAAATCACCTTCATATTGTAATACCTATGTCATACCCATGTCATTACACAAATTTGTGTCCTCGTAAACCACATAAACCCGCACACACACACACAGAATCCCAGAGGCTCGTTGTTTAATAGATTTCACACACTTTAACATGCTGTAAAACAACAAACTTAATGTCAGGCATTAATTTTTAATTTTTAAATCAACAAGATAAAATGCGTGCTAGCCTAAAGTGCTGGACTCTGTCCTTCACAAGTGTGTGTGTCCTGCACAGTCACAAGGCCGTGCTGATAAAGCAGAAAACAATGGCTCTTTATGTACTGATAGGCCGTCCCTCAGATAACCCACACATCTTTGCTCACACTCTGAGTGTGTGTGTGTCATGTGTAAACCTTCAGAACAGTTTTATAACTGAGCAATTCCTCCCTTAAAAACTACGCCCATTTACTGTACATGACCACAAACCTAATTTCATACAGAAGCACTGGGATAATGGGTCATACATGGATGTGGCTAATAGTGGATACCTTCTCTGTTTCTTCACACACACACACACACACACACAGGAATCTGAAGAATGTATGCCCACCTTAAGCTCTGATTACCCAGTCATGTTGTGTGTGTGCCTCATTGCTCTGTGTGACTAATGCAGCTAAATGGGAAACAACACTGGGTAGATATTATATAATTCAGACTTTTCCCTACAAACATTTAAGGTGAGTCATATAAATACTGTACGTAAACACATTATAAGCACCTATGTGAGTTCTGAAGTTGAATAAAAAAAAAAAAGATTTATCAGTGTGTGAATCAAACCGAACACATGTGCAATAAAATAAGCAGGATAATACAACATTTTAATTAACAACACACTTTTTAAAAGAACTACTTTGTGACTTTCTTTCTAATGGAAGGAGTATATGGTAATTGCTTCATGTTTTCTCTTCAAAGCACAAAGGCACATTAAGCTTTTATATTAACATATCATGACCTATAATTAAGGTCAGTTTATAGCACTAAAGCATCAATAAACATTTCCATAAATCCTTAAGATTCTGTTTGCCTCATCTCATATCTCATGTATCCTGAGTCCTGATGACCTCCACCCAGCTTCTTATCCTAACATTTGTGTAAAGCCATATAATTACATACACGTAAGCATTGTGAGGAGTCATTTGACTAATATCAGCATGCATTTTATTACTTGATTCGACCGCTTCCATTGATTTATCCTGACATGAACCGTCTGATGTCCTGTCAGCAGTATGCCAGCATTTCAAACTCTCCAGACGACCAGAAAGTGCCTTGTGATTTCAGTAAGCTGCGATCACATGATCATGCTGCCGCCGCTGGTGTGTGTGGTGGGGGGGGCTTTCTGATTGAAAAGTGTAAAAAACGAGCAGACTCAGTCTAAATATGGATCTGATGGTCTATTAATAAAAGTGCTGCTTGTAAACAAAAATGCTCTGATACACCACCATTCAAAATACTGGGGTCAATAAGATTTTTAATCTCTCATAAGTCTGCATTTGTTTGATCAAAAATATAGCAATATTGTGAAATTGTGTTTTAATGTATTTTTATTAATTCATTCATAAAGACAACATTATTCTCAAATCTTTTTTGTAACAATGTACTGTAAACGTTCTTTCTGCCACTTTTAAACAATTTAATGCATCCATGCTGCTGAATAATAATAATAATAACAATAATAATAATGCACTTTAACTTTTAAGCAGTAGTGCATGCAAAATATTCAACATGTGCTAGCAATGACCTGATCTGAATCGTGGACCGGATCACATGAAGGCCAGTCATGGGTTACTCATAAGGCATCAGTGTAGCCCACCCATGCACCACGCACACACATAGAAACATTAAACTAAGTTTCTTATCTGTATCTCTCTTCCTGAGCAGTGAGATTGATTAGTGGAGCTGAGGAAAGCATCACTTTACTATTGTTCATAGGGTTAGCGATTGTTTTAGTGTGTTATAATGACAGAACACCAGAGCTCCGAATTTCATTCAAACAATCACAGGAAGCCTTCAGTCAGCATCAAGTCAACACATCAGGTGTTTACTCAAGGCTGCGCGTGAACTCTAATTACACCGCATGTGCTGGTGTGACTTCAGCAGTGATGGGCAAGTTACTCTGAAAATCTAATCAAATCACTGATTACTGATTACTCCTTTTAAAAGTAATCACGTTACTCTACATTACTTTTTCTCCGTGAAATTTATGAAAATCCAGCATACAACCTCCCGATAAATATTTGTTACTAAAGCATCAACACTCACAAAACACTGTTATTTTTAACTAAAGCAAGTGGCTTGACAGAGGGGCTGCATTTATAATGTCTAAAAGACAGCGCAGTTCATCGCAATCTCACAAATCTCTGTTAAAACACAATAAATATATGCATAATGAATCTTTCATAATGTCTGTAATTTGTGTGTTATAATAAGCACGCACATTTCACGCGACAGTAACGCATAGTGACCTCAGCTTAGTAACTACAGTATACTCGAATTACTGTTTTGGAAATTATAACGCGTTAAATTACTCTGTTACTAAAAAAGTAATTAAATTACAGCAAATAACGCATTACTGCCCAACACTGGACTTCAGCATAATGTGCTTTATCATTTCCAGATCAAATATAAACACAGAAAATAACCCAATGCAAGCTTGTGTTTATATTTGTGTTAGGAGTTTCCATTCACACCCAATGTTCTTTAAATAGGCTACTTTATAAACCAATCCTAATGCGCGCACACACACACACATTGTATGCTTCCTTAAGGTGGTTTTATGCATTCCAAATATTCATGTGTGTTTGGTTTTAGGGTAGAGCTGTGTGTGCTCTTGTCTTAATTAATGAGTGAAGATTAAACATTTTTCTTTTTTCAGGTTTTTAACATGTTGTGGAAAATCTGTCTGAAAAATAAATAAAGATATACTGTAAATATAAGTAATAAGTATTTATAATTATCTAATTTATTACAATATGGCCTGGTGTCATAGACAGGACTTTTAGTTTAGTTAGGACATTTAAGTAATGTTTCTAAACCTGCCTTTTTTCTAAAACATTACTGGCATGCATCCTGAGACAAAACTAAGGCACTGACATGTTTTAAGATCAGTCAGTGCAAGTTTCTTTCAGTTGAAACAGCTCAGAATTACATTTTTGTCTAGGACTAGGCTTAAGCCTTTTTGGAAAACCGGGGGGATAAGTGTGTGTGTGAGTGTGTGTGCAGTTTTCTGATGCATGTAGGAAGCAAAATCTCTTCCTGCTATAGATTTTGAACACTTTGTACATGTAATAAACTCTTTTTTATATAGACAGAAAGCATTAAATATTTATAAAACAATAAAAATAAAACAATATAACAGAGTTTATTTGCAAAAGCAGGTAACTCCATTTTTAACAATTCTCAAAAATCAAGTTTTTCCATTATGCTTTCAAACTGTTGTTTTTTAATAAAAAAAAAAAACAGCTAACACAATAAAACACAATAAAAACATGAAAGAGTAATAAAAAATATGATTTTTGAAAATGTAAAACAACCCTGAGTTATCTAAACTGCAAATAATTAAAATTTTTAATTTTAAATATTAATTATTAAAGGAAAGTGTTTACATGATTAAACATCAGTATTCAGTAAAGTATTTCTATTTTCTTTGCAGCCTAAAGAGAAGACAGAGACAGAAGGAATTGTAAGTTATTCATCGGGCTGTGTATCTTTCTTCTGTTGTTTTTATCGTGTGAAAAAACACTAGATGGAGATCACATTGCCAAGAGTTAGATCGCTTTGTTTCAGCCACAGGAATCTAGCCAGACAACTGTAAAACCTGTCACATATCTGTCATGTGTGTGTGTATACATGAGACAATTGAACTGAGACAAAGTAGAAACCTTATGATTGTACTTTAATTTCACTAAGCCTGTTGACCGTTGACACACACACAGAGAGAGAGAGAGAGACTGAACTGAAGTTCCTTTTCTGTATCTCCCTAATATTTGATATTGTCAAGACACCACTGCACTTACATTTTTTTTTTGTACATTCACAATGCCATTTTCCCTCAGTCTAAACTAGCAAGGATGCTAACCTTCAAGATTATGATGTCAAAAGTTCATGAACATATGACATTGACATATTAACACTAATTAAATATTCAGTAATCCCACCCAGCCTCGTTTACTTTTACAAATATATATATGATTCCAAATAATATTTAGATATTTTTTAAATATCTTTTTTTTTTTTTAAATCAAATTTTTAGGATAAAAGCATCTTGTAAAGGAATAAATGTAAATGCACATACAAAAATAGTATTTAATTTTTTTTTTTTTTAATTTTTTTTTGGCATATGCAGTGTAGCTTAACACCAGGCTTTGATGCTCTCAGATGCATCCAATCAACTGGACAGTTAAACCCGATTTCTGCTGCTTTACTATGACACGTCAGGCATGTGACACCGACTGCCATGACGACAATATCAACAGAAGTCCCTGTTGCTGTAACAACACGACAAACGTCTCATCTGCTTGGCAAGATACTGTGCTTAATTAGACTTGCGCCCCTCCACGCTACCATCTGTGATGCAAGTAACTCACCTAGTGTTGTGCAGAAACATAAACATGAGCATGTCAAAGCAGAACACTATTCCTGCAGCAAGGGTTCACAACCAAGCATCCAATGCTTTTTACCATTGATCTACATAGATCACGCTTTATTTTAAGGTCTGTTTCTCGCTAATAATAAACCATTAACTATAACTTTTGCCTCAATAAATGCCTAATTTGCTGCTTATTAATAGTGGTTAGGTTTAGGTATTGGATAGAATTAGAGATGTAGAATAAGGTCATGCAGAATATGTGCTAGACTTAAACAGCCAAACATGTTAATAATAGACTTTTTGCAAATCCCAATTCGATCAAGACTTAGAAACAAAGATCATACCAACAAACTCCAGCAACAATTAAGTTTTGACTAATTAGTGGCAAATTTTTGGTCGTAATTCCTTGTGGAAACTGCCCCCGTCTGTGGGTTAAGTTTACGGGTGAATATTCATAATTTGTTTTAGTTTGTGCAATAAATTTCCTTGCAATTTCCCAAAATAGCAGAGTAAACATCAGACAGTTTATAGCTATACTGCAGGCTGTAGTTGTTTCTGTTTAAGCTGAGTAACACAGTTTGCCAGCTGCTCAAAGTAGGGCACCAGACCATCACCCTTTGATTCCACTCTGTTTGTATTTTAGAATTGTTTATTTTAAAAATTTGACTAGAAGGAAGCCGGTCCAGCTTCCTGTTGGAACATGCCACGTTATGATCTGCCACAAACACTACCCCTGTATGACCAGTTTCCTAACTTCTGGATGCTACAGCGGCAGTCAAATAAGAGTAATGTTGCATGTCACTGTCTGTAAACACCCACACAGGTGCACTGCCATCAGAAAACAAACTTCATCAATCGTGTGAAAAAGCTAAAAACTCTATTGTGCTGTTTTAGATTGTATGCTGCAGGTTTTTAGGTCATTTTAACAGACAAAGCTCCAAGTTGTAGCTTCTATGTACTGTGGTGGCCAAAATTGTTAGAACACCTGACAGATCTGAAATATTGAACTTTTCATGCCTGCAATATTTAACTTCTTAATGTTCATGAAATATGCAGATGGTTGCTCAACATACTGTATATCAGATGAAGTGAGTCCTACTGTTTTTATCCACTTTTACCTTTAATATTGGGTGTGTCCACCTTTTGCAGCACATTTCCTGAGAGCTTCAACACTAATGTTATCTCATGTCTTCTGCAGCTCAAGCCAAAGGCTTTCCTGTGAATGTACAACAGATCAGTCCAGTTCATTTTTATCAACTCGCCCCAAATTTGCTCAGTGGGGCTGAGATCTGGACTTTGAGGGGTCAGTTCCTCATTTTCAATGTTCCAGAAGATACCTTCGGTCACTGGTAGATCTGCCAAGAGTTTTTTTTTCCTCTGGGTATTATAATGGCCAGTTCAACAAAAGCAACTGTAACCTCTTTAATATTATCTCAATAAGTATTCTAACAATTTTGGCCACCACTGTACAATGAAAAAAGTACATTTCAAAGATAAATAAAATGAATGTGTGATGTACATAGCTCCAGATTTTCATAACTATATAGTCTGCAGGGTGTCTAGTGGGACTTAAAAGAGTTGTTTGTAACTATTTTACATTTAGTAATGACTAGTAAGTATCTCACTTGTATGCTTTCATATGATCTGGTTTTCAGTAATGAGAGGTAATTGATCTCTTCCCACGAGCAATTCGATGTCGCCCCTCGTAAGTTATACTACAGGTAGCAGAAGTGATGGTGAATCGGTTTCACCTGCTTTGGTGCAAAGCAACAGCAGATGCACTAGAGAGGCAAAAGCAAGACAACTCCCAAAAAGTCAATGGTGTTTTGGGTGGAACTGTTAGGGTCCTTCTTTTCACTTGTAGCATGACGCTGTACCTGCGGCCCAATTACAGATCATATGTGCTGTCGCAAGGAAGTAACAGCACAGAAATTTGAGGGCCAGTCAACAGCATCAGTGCCTTGATCATTCAAAAGCTGTATGCAGACACTCAAAGGCAGGGAGTTATCGTGCACCAGGAGGAACCCAGGGCCACTGCACCACAGTCCTGCTGAAGAAACCAGCATATGCTGGTTAGGTATGTTTTGAACCTGGGATGCTGGTTTAAGCTGGTTTATGCTGGTACTTTGCATAAAGCATAAACCAGCAAAGGACCAGCTTAAACCAGCATCCCAGCTTCAAAACATACCTAAACAGCATATGCTTTTTTTGTCATGGTGTAAGGTCTGAGAATGATGTTTTGATGTTTTGGGTCATATTAATGCAGAAATATCGAACATTGCAATGGATTCACAAACTTTCAAGCAACACTGTATAGATGATAAGATGATAAGACTGTTTATTACCATGCCAATGAAACGAGTAAACAGATTAGCTCAGTCATTTTTCACGTGGCGAGTGAAAGTGCTAAGAGGATTACATGTAGGAATGATTGGGAAGCTGCGCTGTCCACCCCAGCTGATGTTTAACCAAGTTTCATTCTCACTGCGGTATTTATTGTCACATGACTGTCCTTGGACATTAGATGGTAGCTCTAGTGGATATGATTTCAGTGCAGGTACAACATGGGGTTAATAACATCCAACGTCAGATAACTGTCAGCATTTCACCAAAATAACACAGAATGTGAGAGTCAGACTGAGTAAGGGTTTAGTCTTTCTGGATACGTCTCCTGTATTACTGCAAGCATTCGTAATAAATGAATAAATACATTTTCTCACAAAAGCTAACTAATTGTTAGAAAGAATGTATACCCTATTGAAAAACCAGCATATCCTGGTTAGGTAGGTTTTGAAGCTGGGATGCTGATTTAAGCTGGTTTATGCTGGTCTTTTGCTGGTCCTTTTTCTGGTTTATGTTGATTCTTTGCTGGTTTATGCTAGTCCTTTGCTGGTTTATGCTGGTCCTTTTTCTGGTTAATGTTGACCCTTTGCTGGTTTATGCTGGTCCTTTGCTGGTTTATGCTGGTCCTTTGCTGGTTTATGCTAGTCCTTTGCTGGTTTATGCTGGTCCTTTTGCTGGTCCTTTTTCTGGTTTATGTTGATCCTTTGCTGGTTTATGCTGGTCCTTTTTCTGGTTTATGTTGATCCTTTGCTGGTTTATGCTAGTCCTTTGCTGGTTTATGCTGGTCCTTTTGCTGGTTTATGCTGGCCCTTTGCTGGTTTATGCTGGCCCTTTGCTGGTCCTTTTGCTGGTTTATGCTGGTCCTTTTGCTGGTTTATGTTGATCCTTTGCTGGTTTATGCTGGTCCTTTTGCTGGTTTATGCTGGTCCTTTGCTGGTCCTTTTGCTGGTTTATGCTGGTCCTTTGCTGGTTTATGCTGGCCCTTTGCTGGTGCCTTTGCTGCTTTATGCTGGTCCTTTGCTGGTCCTTTTGCTGGTTTTTGTTGATTATTTGCTGGTTTATGCTGGTCACGTGTTTGGCAAAGGACCAGCTTAAACCATCATCCCAGCTTCAAAACATACCTAAACAGCATATGCTGGTTTTTTTCAGCAGGGTACCCATGATCAGTTTGTTTATCCTAGTCTAACATATGTATCAAACTACAAATGGGGAAACGGACATCACATAATTACATGGTAGAGGCTTTCACCCTTCTTTTCCCCATGATCCTCCTTGTTGCGTTTCCATGTGCCCTAATCTTCTGTAAACAAATGGCCATGCAAATACGAGACTAACCAGACACCAGTTGGAGTGCCCTGCCTCTGAGCGACTACTTTCCACTCTGTGTCGAGCCATTCACACAGTTCATTAACTTTTACAAAGACAAAACAATGTAGACGTGAGGTTGGTAGGATCCTGCATTATAAACACCCTCTCACATCATAGAAGGGTCATCTGCAGCTTTGCAGCATTTGCATGTGCCTCCATGAGTGTTCATTTAAGTAGGTTTTTGGGGGTTTGTGGCGTCAAACAACCTAAATTGCACATAAAGGTGCGTGTGGTTTCAAAGCTTGAAGAGGAAATTAGCAATAGTCACGCATGCATGTTTGCATGCATGCATACTCCTAATCTTTCTTTTACTTAATATACACTGATAAAATGGGGAAAAATATCAAAATACTGAAATACATTACTTAATTCAGTTCACCGCTTTACCAGAGATCTTCAGCTTTGCTCCTGGAGAGTCTGTGTCCTTTAAATTTATTTGAAACATGCTCCAATACAACTGCCTGTGATTTAAAGACTTTGATTAGCTGGTTCAGATGTGTTAAACTCTGGTGGGTCTTCAGGGGCAGGTTTGAAGAATTATCATTGAGTCATGGAGGAAGCCTATTTGACTTGGATCAGTCAGCAAGTATTTATAATTCACAAAAAACTCCCCAGCAACTCCTCAATATTAGCTATGTCTCTATCCACCTAGTTTTATGCACACTTTGGAATATCACATGAAAAACACTGAATGGAAATGCCAAGATGTGCATAAATTCTAAAACTGTGCAAACAAAAACTTATTCACAAAATTTAAACTTTTTATCAAATAAGAATAAAATGCACATAAACTATGATGGAAGCACATTTATCGGATAAATTCCACCATGCTCATCAAAATGTCATTTTGACTTTACATGATGGAATATGATAACTTAAATAACCAGCAAACCAATCTCGTTGCATCTGAAATGTTGTTGTGGTCCTTCTGAAATGCCCAAACAAAGTCTGCCATCAAAGGAATTCTGTACAATTGTCTTACACAACAGAAACTTTGTGTTTCTCGCTCCAAGCTTAAAGTAATTTATGATGAAATCTACTATAATAGGTGGCTACTTCAGCTTTTCTTAGTAATAGTGCCTGTTTATCAAAAAGTAATGATTTTGTTCTCTTTGACTGGTTGGATGGAAACAATGCTTTATTCGCAATCTTTTATCCGATATTCCAGTTTTGTGCATAAGTTAAATTAGCATCTTTGCATGGAAACCTAGCTATTGACTTAGAAGCAACTTAGAATGCATTGACAAACCCTGTCTTTTTGGTTTGATGTTCATCCACAAAGATAAAGCTCATGGCATATATTAATTTAATAGTAACCTATGTACATGTATGCCGTGATTTAGCATGCAACAGGCTGGTGCACAAAATCCCATGTAACCACAAGTCTGTCAGTCTGAACAATGCTAGTTTTGAAAAACCAAAGCATAATGTGATGCAAGATCCTGTGCAGTGCAACAGCGGTTTGATAAATCAAATTTAAACAACCAGAAAAATATGTTGATAGCTGCTAGACATTTCTTTTAGGCATGTGTTCCTAGATCAAGACCATTTCTCTCAAACAACCCCAACTGTTAACAACCCCTAAAATCTAAGGAAAAAACCCTAACCCTAACCCAATAATCTTCTCTGTTTGAATGTTTTTCCAGGACCAACAAAGATGTTGACATGTCCTACTTGACATAATCTCATATAGGAGCACCATCTCATGGGAATCATTGGATCTAATCCCGTACTCATGGATTAGAGACATTGCTCAATAATTACAACAATGGTTTCACGAACATCAGGATTATGTCAGTTTCTCCAATCTCCAGATCTGACCCTTTTTGAACCTGGACTGCACATTGAGGATTGTACTGAAGAAAGACGTTCCTCGTCCTCTTTTGTCTTCCGTCTGGCGTTCAGTGGCTTGCTTGGAGGATGAATGGAAGCACCTGGGTTTTCATGGGGTCCGCGTCTATAAATAGGATCTGTGTTCCAGTGAGCAGGACTCCTCTAGGTTTAATTCAATAAACTGCAGCAATCAGACACATCTGTGGCCCACGATCCCTCCCCCGAGCGTGTGTGAAATGAGCAGTAAGTGGTTTACTGAAGGTTTCGTTGACCTATGAACCTAATTCCCTTGACAAGCATTAAATACCCCTCAGGGGTAATAGAGCTGCTGCTGTTGTTTCCATGGGGACATGAGACATGTATCTCCATGGTTCCACTGCATTTCTCATTGAGATAAATATAGAGAGATACATAGCACTCTTATAGTGTGTCTTTGACCAAATTGAGGTCAACTGTATCTATTATCTATTAACTGTATCACATATGCCACTATTATCTTTTTTTTCTTTTTTTTTTAACCCTAAAACAAACCCTAATCCTAACCCTACCCATATAGTATGTGCACGTAGTTAATTAATATTACTCATTTTATTGACTTAAAAATGTTACCTGCAACTTAGCAGGTGCTTTTGAAACGTAAAATGTGTATAACGGCTGAGAAGATGAGGAGTCTTACTAAAGTCTATAGCTCACTCAAATATGCAGATTTGTACTACCAAATGAAGTCAATAAAAGACTAGTTCATCCAAAAATTAAAATGTCATTCCAAAAAGACTTTCATTTATCTTTAGAACATAAATGAAGATATTTTAAATGATCTCTTAATTTAGTTAATGTACAGAAAGTCCAGACAACCAACATTTTCAAGTTCAAAAATAAATCAAAAAAGTAATCCATATGGATCAGAGCTGTTAAGCACAAACTGTTCAACCCTCATACATAGAGCACATCAAATATGATAAACTGAAGCTCAACGGCACTTGACAAAGAAATCAGTGAGGTTTGTTCTATTTTACACATTCAAGCACTTCCAAGAATACAAGGATTGTTCTCATGTGACACAGGCATAGTTGAGCTTGTGTATACAATATTCGGTGTGCATGCATGATGATAATATGATGATGACAGAATACTAAACGTATTCGGGAACACTTTATTTTAGGACTTATTGGCATAAATATTACTAGAATATTAGTCATTTATTAGTACTAATTAAGCACCTATTAATGCCTTATTCTACATCCCTAATCCTACCCAATACCTAAACTTAACTTATTAACAAAAGGTAATCAGTGTTACCATATTTTTATTTGTGTTCCATAGATTAACATTGGGTGAGCAAATAATGACACAATTTTCATATTAACGTAACCCTTTAAGATTAATAAACTTGAGGATTTGTTTTTTTGCCTGCAAACTCCTTCACAACTTTATTTTTTTTGTGTGGAAAAACTTAAAATCACAAGTTTCTAAAGAAGAGCTAATATTTTTAGTGTCCTAGTGCCAAAGCCAAAGATATTAGCAGAAACACTAGGGACTAGGGCATTTCCATTAGTTTCCTTCCCTTTACATGTTAATCACCTCCCACCGGGACAAATGCAACTTCTGCAAAAATTTTCATTCATTATTAACATACTAGTATTACTGGTTCTTGTTTTAAACATGGGGAAGTCCCACAGCAGAAGGAAGCTAAAAAGTGTCTCTATTAATAATTAAGCCAATTTAGAAATAAGATGGAAAATGAGGAGAAAGGGTTGCCTATAGGTCAAATGACAAAGACATGTCAAGAAAATAAAAATCACAGAAGGCAACATGTTCACAAGGTTCCTCTCTAAAGGTGCAGCACTTGACCTGCTGTGACACAACCACAGCTGTGCAATGCCTTTAATTTTCTCTCGATGTTCCGTGGTAAGAGCCTACTTATTCTATTATATTCTCACTCACTTTTTAGGCCATTTATATCAACCTTATTTAGCCTAATTATTTAGAAATAAAGGTAAAGGCTGTCTCTTGGGTGGTACCTTTTCAAAAGGTACATGTTTGTATCTAAAGTGTTCATTTTGATACCTTAAAGGTACATATTATACTTAAAGTGTACATGTTTGCAAATAGTACCGCCCCAGTGACAGCTTTTGTATATTTATATCTGAGAGTTTATGGATGTAAAAATGTGCAGTTGGTGTTTTATGTAATTTGTGTATATTATCAAATAACCTTGACATAGGTTAATACTTTTTAATGTTTGCTATTGCATTATTTAAAAATGAAATTGAGCTAATGCAAAGTTCTTCGCCAAATCCTACTGTAACCTGTATTAAAATCCAGTGTTTAATAGTTCTTAGTAACGGCAGCATGTCCTAATAAAATATTCATGACAGAAGCGGTCGTAGGCTGTAGTTTAGTTGCCGGGAAGGCGCGTCTTTGGGGCGGGATTTGACCGAAAACTGCGCGCTGTGGCGAAGCGAAAGCTCCCGGAAAGGCCGAACATAGCAGAATTTGTAATGTTATTGCAACACTATAGCAATAAAGCGAAACAGCCAAAAGATCCAAAGCCCCGTTCAGTCAGATAGAGCTCGTTTATGCTGTTTGCCTGGAGATATGAAGTCTTTTCTATAATGGAGGTCTTCTTCATACAAACTGACCACATTAAACGACATGCATTTGATGGGAAGTCTGACATAATTGCTCTCTAAACACAAACGACCTATAGCGGGTATATAATAATACTGCAGGCTATATGATATACATGAAAAATGAAACACAATGATCCGTCCATCATAAGATTATCATCAACTGACAAACCTGACTAGCCCATATAAAACAGACCAGCCTAAATAACCAGACCACAGATGTCACCCACATGTATTCAAAATCGATGTTATTCATTCTTATTAAACTAGATGTTTCAGTGTCTTACCTATGCCAGGAGCTGAATAGACGAAGTAGAGTGCAGAAGTGGAGAGCGAGAATAGAAATAAAAGCCCGAGAAATGACCTTCTCCGAAATCTCAAATGTGTCGGCATTATACAGAGAGACGCAGATATTCTTCTATATGTAGGCTACACGGGCAGATATGTGTCCGGTTAATAGACGCAGATGGAGAGTCCGAGCGCAGACACGCTGATCAGGTCCGATCCCGAAATTTATCCAGTCTAGAAGGTTCACTTGTCCTAGTGGAGTCTCATCATCTTCATCCCGTGTCTCACACGCACACACACACTCACGCACTCATACACACACCTTCCTGCGTGAGGCTAATGAATGGAAGCGCATGGGACTCTGCGTTACGCGCATATCAGGGCAATGTAGGGACCGTCTGCAAAGGAGGGACTGTGTGAAAATTACTATGCATGACTTTACTTGATTACGTAACGCTGCATGCATGGTCAGGTTTTCCCGGAGAGGCTGCAAAACAGACAGGTACAGTATACAGGCGCATAATCATCGCCAAAGGGGAGTTCTATGGCCCCATTAAGGAATATGCATATTATTTAGAGTTGGAGCTCAAAACGAGCAATTATTTCATCTGTCCTGCTGGACCATGGCCAGACAAAACAATAGAAGAGATGTTCTGAAGCATTTTTTTTAACTTTAACATTAAACTTGAACAGAACAGAACAACGAATTGTTTTAATAGTGACTACTGCTAACTAGGTATGAGTATGAGATCCAGTGCTGCACCCACACATGATTTTACAATCATGTAGCCTGTGTAAACATTAATCGCATTGCTCATCTTACGCAGAAAAGTCGTCAAATAAGTCATTTATCTAAATGGACAGCCCGTGTTTTTACTAGGATGAATGCATCACAGAATTGCGCATTGTAAACACGCCCACCTGATTTAAACTACGACTCCCAGCAACCATCACTCTAATGTGACGTCAGCACGTCCGTTTTTAAACTGCAGTTTTCTTCTCTGCATCGATAATGTATTCATTTTTGGTGGATGCTATAAGTTATTAAAAGGATATGTAAATATCAAAACACGATATCTACGTTTTATGCCTTAACATCGGCTTCAAACTTCCTGAAAGGAGAACTACAAATCCGCATATCCCAGAAACTACATATCCCATAGTTTCCGGGTGTGTAGTGATGACGACGAATTTACTCTGCGAAACATGGATTGTGGCGACATGAGTTTATTTTGCGATTTTCCCCCATATGTGTAACGATTATTTGTGTTTGTGAGCACGATGAGTTTCAGTATTCGCGCTGCTGTAATCGCTGTTTTATTAATTATATTGACGGCTAATCTAGGGCGGTTTGCGGCAGCAGATGATCAGGCACACAGTAAAAGCGATGAAGAAGCTGACAAAAATAAAGCTGTCATTAATTTACAGGATCAGAATGCTGCTGACGGGCACGGAGAACAGCTGATCAGGTATTGTTTTATTACATAGCATCAGTTTGCTCGAGTGAGTGAGGGATTGACAGCTGTAATGTGGCACATAATCAATGTTAATCGTCACTATTACCATTATCCAACAACAAATAGCATAGACTTCTGTCTTTTCCTTTTCCCCCGTCACATTAATATAGTAATGACCCTGTATCATGGTACAAATCAAAGTACCACGGTATTACTACCTGATACCATGTCTGTACCACGATACAGCCAGAGTATGCCTCTATTTACAGTAATAGGCCTAAATCTTATGGTGTATGAATATGGTGATTCTTCTGTCTGTCTATATATGAATATAAATATAAATGTTTATGTAAATATTTATATATTATGTATATATATATATATATATATATGCTGTGTGTGTGTTATATAAAAAAACTTTAATTTTGGGTGCAATTAAGTCGTGATTAATCATTTGACAGCACTAAAAGCCATATGAAATGTGACAGGTTAAATGACACAGAGAGCTCCAGCAATGACACTGTTCAGTCCACCACCCCTGTACCCAAGCCCACGACCCCCGAGCCTCCTAAAAATGAGCCCATCCTGCCGGTGCAGACAGGCGTCAAGGCCCAGGAGGAGGAGCAGTCCAGCGGGATGAGCATTTTCTTCAGCCTGCTGGTCATTGGTGGGTAGAACTGGTTGTGTGTTGGTCTTATTTCTTTTAAAAACTGAAGGGCCCCCTTGGCTGCACCCTGGTTATGAAGCATATATAAACACACAAGGCTCGATTATAGAAAGAGGACCTCTATGAGAAAATTTGTGCCTAACCTACTTAATTTTAACCAAATAAAACCAGTATCTTATCAGTTTCTTATATTGAACCGTGATCTTTGCGTGTAATGTGTTATGGCGAGCGCTCGTTGCCACAGTTCTCTATTGAGGCTTTTGCACAATGTACGTCTTCACACACACAATCGAGCACTTCGTTCTGGTAAAAACACAAAACAAAATGCACACAAACGTGTTCTTGCTAAAAAGCCACACTGTCTGCACTGTCTGCAGTTACACCACTGATGGGGATATAGTCTAGTGACAAATCTAGCACTTTTTGCAATGAAGAATGTGTCAGAGCATATTTAGTTTGTGGAAATAGTGTGGTCTTATCATCTAGCCAGAGGAAACCAGCAGTTTAGTTGTAGGCTGCAACAAAGACAGAGGACTAATCTGGTTCCCGTAGCTGTGTCTGTGTTGAATAGAATGGCAGAAAGGTCCAAAATGAACTTTTTAACAGCTCTGCCTAAATAATTCACCAGCAATTAAATATATTGTAAAGAAATATTTTACCCCAAAATAAAATTTGTGTCAACATATACTCCCCCTCAAAATGATCCAGCCATAAAAGAAGACATTTTGAAGATTGTTGAAAACCAAACTGTTTTCATTTTTTGTGTGAACTATCCCTTGAACACCCATGAAACTGTATTTAACATTCATCAGATATATGCGCTACATTTAAAAGGTTTGATGCCATTTATGTATGTATTTATTTATTTTAGTGCTGTCAAATGATTTATCATGATTAATCACATCAAAAAAAGTTTTTGTCAGATGTGTATTTATTATGTACATATAAATGCACACTCATGAAATAGATTGGATTTTGAAAATATTTACATATTTATAGTTTTATAATATATACATATATTTAATACAAATATAATGGGTTTTTTTTCAGACACACACATATACTATGTAAACAAAAACTTTTTTGGAAGCAATTAATCATTTGACAGCACTTAACTATTTATTTATTTAGGGTGCAAAAATAAATAATTAAATAAACAAACTTTTTTTAAATAGATGCTGTTCTTTTGAATTTTCTATTCTAACTATCCTGGGGTAATATTACCTTTTCTATTTGAACATGCACAACTGTTTTCAGCTTTGATGATAAATCAGCATTAGAAAGATTTCTGAAGGATCATGTGACACTGAAGACTGGAGTAATGATGCTGAAAATGCAGCTCTGCATCACAGAAATCAATGACATATAGTCAAACATATAAACATATTAAAAAATGACATTAATAATGACAAATAAATGCAGTTTTGGTGAGCAGAAGGGACATGTGTCTTGGCCCTTGAATATTATTGACAAACACTTTGTCATGGTAGCTAGTGCTAATGGACTCTGAATGCTGATGTATATGTAGAACAGAATCTTATAGATATCTTTAAATTGATCGGTCTGGCTAATATATATGTCTCTATCAACTAGATAAAGCTGAAATTCCTCTCCAGCTCTATTTATTAATATTATTTATCTGGATGCTGGAGTCCTTTTCTTGATTTTAGTGAGAGGGTTGTGGACTCGGGTCGTCTCTGAGGCTTTGTTTTGATTATCCGACACCGCTGAGACTCGTCATATGTTTCTCGTGAGGTTACGTGTTTTGTGTTGATGTTTTAGGATCGGCCCTCAGCGGTGATGTCATCTGTCCATGTCATTGCCATGTGTGTTTGGTTGATTGTCTGTATTGTGCAGTGTGAAGTGAGCTCCACTCCTGAGTGTCGTCTTACACACACACACAGGCTCTACTCATGTGGTCATGAATTTGTTTGTAACATCTTGGATACTAGATGTTTATTCTAGCTTGAAGTGTAATTATAAACCTGCACTAAATGCATCCCATCACTGTGACGCAGCACAATCACAGCTCACCTGATCTAACATTTTTGTTAACCATTTTTATATGAAACTATGTCTTAAGTCTGTGCAGGTAATCTCATGTGATCATCGTGTGTTTGGTCATCAGTAGCCTGTAATCAGTAGTATATCTCCAGCACCTGCTTTCAGATGAGCTGCATTTACTACACAGAGAAACTATGCAATATCACGTTCATAATTGAATGCAAATCATCTGCAACTATGAACACGATATTGCGATATAATATATTTATTTATTTTTTTCTCAGGTATTTGTATTATATTGGTGCACCTGCTGATCAAATTCAAACTTAACTTTTTGCCTGAGAGTGTGGCTGTGGTTTCGCTGGGTAAGTGACTTTATTATCTCATTATCGTAAACTTTCACCTCACAGTCACTCTTGAAACTGTTCTGTTCAGTGCTGGCCAAAGCCTTTGAGTCTGCCATAATGATAAATACAGTCATTCGTCACAAAACAGCATGTGTTCCTGTTGAATATGACTAAGCGAAACTCATTGAAATAAGATCACTCTGTTTTAAGAGGAATCAATTAACTGATCTATAATGAATAGAACTGCATAAGATACAGAGAGGACAAAACAAGGAGGGGGCGAATTGATCAGAGGCACACACACATATTCCATTCATATGAAGCAGTAAAGGTCATCAATTATTACTCAGAATAAGCTGTCATCAGGTTGAGAGTAGGCGTGTTTGTAACTGTTTACGCCAACCTGTCCTATTTCAGTGTTGTAAAACCAAAGTCTAGTTGAACACAAAAATAGTTCCCATAAGATTACGTGTGAATTAGTAACTTCCTCTTAATGTATGAGCCGATTAAAGATAAGTTTGACCACCAAGTTAGTTAACCAACTACTAACTGTGACTTTTGCTTCAATAAACCATTAATGTGGTGGGTTAAGGGATATGATCATGCAGAATAAAGCATTAATATGTGACCTATAAAGACTAATAAACAGTCAATAAGCTACTAATGTGCATGATATTAAGCAACTAGTTCATAATGAGAATTGGTTCCTAAATTAAAGTGTCAGATATGAAAGAAAATAATATAATAATTTACAGTAAAAACTGTAGTGTTTTTGAACCATATTCAGTGGGTACGGAAAGTATTCAGATGCTTTTAAATTTAAATTTAGATTTATTAAAAAAGAAAAACTGAAATATCACATGGTCCTAAGTATTCAGACCCTTTGCTCAGTATTTAGTAGAA